>JAGSMW010000015.1:11317500-11320000 GCA_029286795.1 Byasa hedistus
AAATTGGCGGGTGGAAGAGGAGGTGGAGACCTTATCGGATCACCGATACATCAGGTTCGAGGTCTCCCCTCCTCAGGGGCGCGGCACAACATCATCGCGCCCCGGGTTCCACTTCCCTCGTTGGGTCCTCGGCAAGTTCGACAAGGAGCTCGCCGAGGAGGCGGCGCTGTTCCAGAAATGGAACATGCCCCGAGGCTCAGACGACGTCGGCGTCGACGAGCTGGAGGGTCGCATCCACAGCGCTCTTCAGGAGGTGTGCGATGCGGCCATGCCCAGGATGCGGCGACGTCCTATGGGCCGCCGCCAGTTGTACTGGTGGTCGGAGGAGCTCTCCGGCCTCCGGGCGGCGGCCCAGGCTCGTCGCCGGGCACTGCAGCGTTGTCGGCGTCGGCGCACGCAGGTGACGGGGGAGGAGGAGCGGCTGCAGGGTCAGTATGCGGAAGCCCGCAAGACCCTGCGGCTCTCCATAGTCCGGGCGAAGACCCTTGCCTGGGAAGAGTTGTTGGCAGGGGTCGACAGGGATCCATGGGGGCGCCCGTTCAAGGCGGCACGGAAAAAGCTCTGTGCCGCCGGCGCCCCCTTAACGGAGGCCCTGGACCCGGACTTCCTCCAAGGGGTGGTGGACCGGTTGTTCCCGGGGGCTGATGCGTCATTCCAGCCCCCGGATATGTCCACCACCGCCCCTGCGGCGGCCACAGAGGAGGGCCCTCCCCTGACGGACAGGGAGCTGGACGTGGCCCTGGATCGTCTCCGGGGTCGACGTACGGCTCCGGGGCCCGACGGGGTCCCTTCGAGGGCTCTCTGGGTGGCCGCCAGTCACCTGCGTGAGGAGCTCCGGGGACTGTACGATGCCTGCATTCGGCGCGTGCAGTTCCCGGAGCGATGGAAGACGGGCAGGCTTTGCCTGCTGCGGAAGGGGGACCGTGACCCCGACTCCCCTTCCGCGTACAGACCGATCGTCCTTCTGGACGAGACGGGTAAGGTCTTCGAGAAGATCCTGGCCGGCCGTCTCGTTCGGCACCTCGCCGAGGTGGGGCCGGGCCTCCATGAGGCCCAGTACGGATTTCGGGCAGGGCGATCCACGTTGGACGCCCTGCTCGACCTGAAGGGCCTCTGTCTGGAGGCCTTCGGTGACGGCGAGGTGGTCCTGGGGGTGTCCTTAGACATCGAGAACGCCTTCAACAGCCTGCCATTCGCGACGATCAGGGGGGCGCTGGAGTTCTTCCGGCTCCCCCCCTACATGGTCGGGCTGTTGGGGGCGTACCTCCAGGACAGGACGATCGTCTGGGTTGATGGCAGCGGCGGAGTACATCGGCGGCGCGTGGAGAGCGGGGTTCCACAGGGGTCGGTCTTGGGCCCCTTGTTGTGGAACCTCGCGTACGACTGGCTGCTGCGGCAGCCGGTCCTCCCCGGGACGAGGGTGCTATGCTACGCGGACGACACCCTCGTCTCGGCCCGGGGGAGGAGCTACGACGAGGCTGCTCGTCTGGCCGCCACTAGCACGTCGCTGGTGGTGGACCGGATCGAGCGGCTGGGTCTGAGGGTCTCCGTCTCAAAGACGGAGGCCCTCCTCTTCCACGGACCCCGTCGGGGTCCACCTCGGGGCGCGATCATCCCCGTCCGGGGGGAGGAGCTACGACGAGGCTGCTCGTCTGGCCGCCACTAGCACGTCGCTGGTGGTGGACCGGATCGAGCGGCTGGGTCTGAGGGTCTCCGTCTCAAAGACGGAGGCCCTCCTCTTCCACGGACCCCGTCGGGGTCCACCTCGGGGCGCGATCATCCCCGTCCGGGGTGAGAGGGTGCCTGTGCAGGGCACCCTTAAGTACTTAGGGCTCACCCTGGACGGGCGATGGAGCTTCGGGGAGCACTTTGAACGGCTCCTCCCGAAGCTCACCGCCACCGCCGCTGCGCTGGGCAGACTGCTGCCCAATGTCGGGGGGCCGGGTCATCTGTGTCGACGCCTATACTCTGGCATCCTGCGGAGTATGGCACTGTACGGTGCGCCCGTATGGGTGGACAGGTGCGAGACCGCCAGGAACGGGCCCGTTCTTAAGAGGGCCCAACGTATCCTGGCGCTCCGCGCCTGTCGGGCGTACCGTACGGTGTCTTGGACGGCGGGTACGCTTCTCGCGGGCGATGCGCCTTGGCATCTACAGGCGCAGTCGCTCGCGGAGGTGTACCTCTTCCTGCGGGATGCCGGAGAGCGTCGGCCGGACCCGGCCACGGTCCGCCGGATCAGGCGCGTTGCCCATGACGCCTTGATCCGGCGGTGGGAGACAGACTTAGGCAACCCTGCCGCCGGCCGGGACACGGTGGAGGCCATCAGGCCCCACCTGTCCCGGTGGATGAGCCGGCGGTATGGGGCCCTTACGTTCCACCTGGTGCAGGTGCTGACAGGCCATGGATGCTTCGGCAAGTACCTGCACCAGGTGGCTCGTCGAGAGGAGACGCAGGAATGCGTCGAGTGTGGTGCGCCAACTGACACGGCGCACCACACTCT
>JAGSMW010000112.1:0-65790 GCA_029286795.1 Byasa hedistus
ATGTTTAGTAAACAGGCAATAACAAGTGTGATAGATCATCTGTTACATAAGTAGAACAATGGTCATATAATAATGTATTTAAACAAATTTGGCCGTTAAGAAACTATTGGGAGTCAGTGCATTTTTTTTAACCCCGTGGGTAGAAAAATGTAAAATTAAAAAAAGAGAGAAAAAAACTATTTTTATCAAAAAAGTAAACTAATATCTTTAATTTTTATAAGATAAGTTTTTAAAAAGTCCTTTCATTTGTCGATTATGAAATTTCAAAAAAATTTATCTAAAAATCTTTTTGGTTTTTTCAGTTTCCTGATTCCCTCTCGCCTTTTAAAATCTCAAGGCATGTTCGGGTATTAAACGATTCTTCTACGGCTTGAGTGTTAACGCCTGTCTCATGATTGATAAATTCTTTTTGTGATAAACGGTAGCATGAAAGATATGCAAAGAACTCAATCTCTTATTGATTATGCTCATCTGTCCATATTGTGCTTCACTTCGTTAACCTTTTTAATAATATTGGGATCATTGTATCAGCTTTTTTATTGGAGATTACACAAGCAAAAGCACAAGTAATTTGTTATCTTCCACTTCATACAATCAAAAAGCATCCGTTTTCTTTTTTGGAACTCTAACCTCTATAGCCTTAATCTCTGAATTTAAAGCAATTTCGTCTATTTCAACCACACTTCCCGAACTCCTAGCTTATAACTCTATATACTTTGCCTTTTAATCATGACATTAACCATTTTGGAATCAAGATCATATCTCCCCCCAGGGGAAATATGATCTTGTATATTTCGTGGGGGGAGATAATGACCGTGATCCACAATTTTCTATTTGTTTAAAATTTGTTTTTAAAGGTTCTACCATCACTTTTCATTCTTGACAAATCGATTCTGAGGAATATTTTACGACCATCTGACAACATTTTCAAAATTTGAGCATGGGTATCAAGCCACTGAAAAAAACCTTTCATCTCTTAGAGAAATTCTTTTCTATATTTAAAGCATGCTCTGTTTGCCACACCTCCAAAGAATGCCTTCTCTGAGTTGCTAAATTTTTCCTCAAAGCATTGGAAGAGGACAAGATTTACACATTTTTATTTTTTTTCAAAAGTTTAATATCTCTTGTGGTAATCTATCCCTGATTACCACAATGTCCAATTTTATTGGTTATTTTTTATTATTCTATTGGTTTATTTTTATATTTTGTTTTTTCATGGATTATCATTATGATAATCCATCATTAAATAATCTTATTGTTCCACCTTTTAAAAACCAAAAGTATATACACTTTAACCTTAAGATAAGAAATGAAGAACCCCAGCTCTCCTCAATAAATAAAGACATTTATTTAAAAAACTTTTTAGTATAAAGGAAACAGTTCTATCCAGAGGAGTTTACGCTACTCTTAAACAAAGCTTTTATAAATCCAGTATTCAATCTTGTTGTGGTATTAATTACCACATTTGAAAATATTTTATTTTTATTATTTCTTGTTCCCAGAACATTTTTATTCTATAACTAGTTTTTCTTTAAGAGCACCCATAACCCCAAGATTAAGATGAATTATAAAGGGACTCAACAAGAGCGCTAACAACAATAATCTTTTTTTTATGCCTTTTGCATAACGCAATTTATTTTTATTATTTATTTAACCCACATAAAATTTATATAAATATATTTATATTATTTATTTAACATAATGGGGGGTAAATTTATAACCTATAACATCTCCCCCCTTCCAAGACGTGTAGTCTCACCTTCAAAACCTCCAGAACTGCTGCTTTTTAAATTATAAGTGTCTCTTTTTTTATTAATTTACCTGACTCCATCTTTACTATATACGAACTCCCAAGCAGACATACTTATTTTACCTAATCCTACGACTCTTCCCTTTTTCATACTTACTAGTACTGCCTAAATGGTATGACTTTTTGGAAATCTCTAACTATTTGTTTCTTATAAACTTATCTCTTTTTCTTTGATTTAAACTTCTTACTATCCCTCCTTCCTTTTTCATTTCTCAAATCATTACAACTCCTGTCCTATCCTCCCTTGCTTCGATAGGCGCACATCTAATTCCCACGTGATATGTTTTATTGTATGTTTTTCTATGCTTTTCTTTTACTTTTACTCAAAATCCTCCTTCCCTATTTTTGCTATGCCGCTTCTCTTTCTCTCAAGGTTCCAATCACTCTTCCACCTACCATTGCTTCTATGTGACTCAATAATAACTGTTCTATGCTCAAATATCTAATGTTCGCACACTTCTCTCTCTGCTGTTTACATTCCGTTCCATTATCAGTGATTATCTCTTCCGGTTATTTCCTTTTTCACATAGGTTCCTTAAGATCTTGAAAACTTCTACTCCTGCTGTTTTTTCATTAATAATCTCTCCCCATACCCGTCTACTAAAATAATCAATTGCAATTACAAACATATTTACCTTCATTCCTGTATTCGCCATTAATCCAAAGCCACTTTTTCTCCAAATATCTACTTGTTTCAACAAAATCAACATCCCCCCCCAATTTTTTCGATTATTTACTGCATAACTCACATTTTAACAATGTACTATCTATTTCCTTTTTCATTCCGCGGGCATGTAAAAATTTTTTTTCATTGCAGAATCACATAAACAATGCATCTATGGCCGACTTCTCTTTCTCTCTTCCTGGTGGTATTTTCATAATTAAATCTTTTCGATCCTCTTCCTTAGGTATTGGCAATCTTCGACCATCATCAAACTCCCATAATTCTTTATTATCAATTGTTCTACTGTTTTTTTTTTTCCATTTTCCGAGCGTTGCTTGAGGGATCTTTCCTTGGGTTGTTCGTTATGCGCCTGGGTGTCTTCCATATGTAGCCGCGCAATGAAGCCGCGACTACCAGAGGGTCTGGCTCCGGGATGCAAGGGCAAAGGCAAACCCGTGGGGATCCCTTCTCTGACCACCTGTTTATGCGGGGGTGTGAGGGAAGGGGGCGTTGCCGGAGCTCAAGTAACGCTTGGGAGCGGGCCGCAAGCGGAAGGTCCCTTCCTCTCAGTTCCAACATACGCAAACTGCTTTACTACCGCCCAAAGACTGCAAACATCTTCTTTTCTCTCAGAAATACCATATCTCGTCTCTGTAGGTTGAATTTGTTAATGGGCCCATACCGGGTACCCACTCATCATCACTTATTCCTTCTGCAAACACACCCCCCCCCCATTGCCAATGTGACTTGCGGCGGGGCGTAATAATAATTCGGGTTCATAGTCCACTAGGATTGGTGGGGTGCTGCCCATTTCGGGAAGAAGGCTGGAACGCGACAAACGCTGCGCCGCCAGGGCCGCACGCCAACCACTCTTGGCGTCCGGGCAAGGCTGCCGGGACGGATATGTCAATGAGGCGGAAGCCTGGATGGGAACTTCTAAACCATCCCTGTAACCCAAAAATCTTCCGTAACTCCGATATACTCTTTGGTGCTGGGTACTCTATGCCTCAGTGCGTTTTAATTTCACACGAGTTTTGTACCTCTCCATTTCATGAGTAACTATCCTAACACTTTCACTTCGGGGGCTCTTCTACAATATTGTATCTCTTAACGTAATTCTCATATTATTCTTCTTCAATCTCTTTAACGCTTCTTCTAATACTGATCATTCTTCTTTTGGTTTTGGCATGATAACTATATCGTCATGTAGAACCTTTTCCATTCCCTTACCTCTGTAATCTTCAAGATCCCATTCATCACTCTTGTAATATTTGGGTGAGTTTTTATATCCCAATCCGCTCACCATACTATTTTCCATTCATTATATTTTTCCATTAAAAATTCAAAAAGCTGTTTTATGTTATCGTTTTTCCTCAATTTCATATGGTAGATCCCTCTTTGAGATCAATAACTGTGGAAAAATTAGACCCTTGTTGTAAACCTTATTTGTCTCTAATTCTTGCCAGCGTCCTATTCATCCTTTCACGAATATCATTCAAATCCCATTAATTACTAACTAATCTTATCTCACCATTAGGTTTTCTTAAGCCTTTATCGGATCTCCACACTGAACTAGATTCTTCTTACAATCCCTCTTTTCTCCAAATCTTCAATATGCTTTTCAGTGTGCTTTTATTAGAGCTTGCGGTATAACTGGACCTTTCTTCTTTACTAGCTACCCTCTTTGAGTTCAATTTACATTTTTCCTTCTACATATTTTATTTTTTCTCTAGTTCCTTCTCTCAAGTACCCTCCGGATATTTTCTCTTCAAAATTTCCATATTCTTCTCAATAATCTATTAATCATCCTTTTGATTTCTTTGCTTCACAAACGCTTCTATAGCTTCCTTTTTCCACATCGTCGTGGTTATTGTTCTATTGTTCTTGATTCCTTAAACTTCTTTGCGCCTATAATTCATTTAACTTCACTTTCAGAAAAATCTCTACAAAAATAATCTTTAAACCCTTTTATTTAAATATCTGATGTTTCGCTAGAATCCCAACAATTCTTACTAATTTGCCCCGTACTCCACATATGTAACATCTAATTTTCTTTGAAAACTCTTCTATCTGTCTTTCTCATTTTCCAATATCTTGTTAACAGTCTCTCTAATAATTTCGCCATTAATATTATAACGGTCTTTTTCCTCAGAAACTACTTTTCTCTTTCTTTCCTTCTAGCTATCCAACTTACTTTTGATTTCGTTCCAACCCCTTCAACCTAGTATTCTCGACTATAAAGTTTTTTTCACTACCTCAGAACCTCTAACAAAAATCTCTCTCTTCCACCCGATTCCTCAACTCCACTCATTCTTAACTCATAAATTATCCTCTTAAACTCTTCCCATATCTTGACTCTTGTTCACAGTCACACCTGTTACTTAGCGTTGGGTATCGCCCCCATGTATTTATTTAACTAATGGGGGTAAAATTTATAACAACCATACAAGTATAATTTTAGTTTAGAAAAGAGGGTTACGGACGAATGATAAATAAAACTTTTAAAAATACTTATTTAACAAGAATGTCATTGAGACGTTCGTAGATTTTGGGTTCATGCCGAAAGGGCATGACACTTTTAAATACAACCCTTGTTCTCTTCGGGAGGTCCCTCGTGGAGAACTTTTATTTAAGTTCTGGGCTATTAACCCGGGGTTTTTTCATACCGCCACACTTGTCAACTCAATCTCTAGCTCATCAATTGACATTTAAAGGGAGTAGAAAAAAATTTTTTTTATAATTTTTTGGGATAATTTTTGAACATTTTTTTTGTATTTTTCTAAACAGAGGGGGTTAAAAGATTAAAAAAACATTCTTTTATGTATATGACTAGTCAGAGCTATCCCGTTTGAAACGGGACTTTATTAATGTTCGTTAGTTTTTCTTTTAAAAAGTTAAAATATCTGTAATGATATCCATATCATAGAGTTTTTTTTTCTGTTTTCTTCTCTTTGGCGGGAAATCAAATAATCTAAATGTGATAGTCAATTTTCCCGCCAAAAGATATTTAAAGATTGTGCCCTAAGAGGGGTTATGAAAAATTATAAAAAGAAATAATTCTAAAATAAAAGTTTTTTAGAATTGTTTTAGGTGGTGGATACACCATCTGCCATCTCTGATATGCTCCTTTATTTTACAAAAAGTCTTTCAATCTAAAATGACAGAGGAATATCAAATTGCTACAAAAAATATAAAAATGCTTATAAGACAAAATATCACATGAAATTTTCTTTAAACGTCGCCTCAAGGCAAAATTAGAACTTTAAATTCTTTTGATTTTTTTTGTGGTTTTTTTGAAATAAGCCGGGCAAAAAATTAAAAAAACATTCTTTATATATAGGACTAGTTGGAGGTACCCGTTCTAAGAACGCGTTTTAAGCGTTTCATTACTATTTAAATAAAAAAATTTTAGTGCTTTTTTTAAAAAATTCCATTCTTTTGTTTTTCGAAACAACAATAATCTTGCTAATACTTTTTATTTAAACATTTTTCTGCAGAAGCTCCTTAAAGACAATATTTTTTGTCTTACAATTACAATTAGAACCCAAATATTGCTAAATTGTCTCTTTTTAGGCTTACCACTTGAAAAAGCAACATACAGTTGCCCATGTGTAATACTGGTCGGTGAGGTAAATACACTCCAACCTTGTCAAAAGATTGTCCTTGAGCCTTATGGATAGTCATCGCATAAGAGAGCACAACAGGAAATTGTCGCCTTTTCAAAATGAATGGCAAAGTGTATCAGCTAGGCGGCCATTATCAATTCTAGGAATACCAACAACAATCTTTCCCTTTGCTTTGCACTGTTATGATCTCTCCTACAATGAATGCTTCTAGATCTTTAATCCACAGTCGAGTTCCATTAATAATCCATTTTGTGGATCTAGGTTCTAAGCAACATTACCACTGACCATACTTTAAGACTAGCTGATGAGGGTGGTAATCAAGAAGGACATGTGTTGTTGTTTAAAAACTCTTGAGGACGGAAAGCGCATAAACTCATTTGCATCTTCAGACACGATTGAATTGCTCCCACATAAGTTTTTAACTTACGCCTCTACCAATTGTACTACCTCTTATTTCTTCTATTTGCCAAAGTCATTCTTCGTTAGTGCAGAATAACTTTATCTAAAAACAGAAGGATCATGCTGCGGAGATTGTTGCTCCCCTGGCCAAATACTTTACTGACTAAATCCTCCTTTTCTAAGATTTATATGGAATTAGAACCTATATTATCATCATTGAAATTCCATTGCCAATGTCTAGCTAAACATGTAGAAAATCTGACTGATTAGCAGCACGGATGTTAACATAATTAAATAATTTACATGTTTCCATAATCTTGAACTCAATAAAGAATTCTCATAATGTCTATTGGTCGGATTTTTTGGCTGATCCCTTTTAAGACAATATTTGAAGTCTGTATGGAACACACCGCATGATCGTTTTGCCTCCAAAGATATCCGGACTGCCATAAGCCTTTTGAGAACGCTCATTAATAGAATTCTAGAGCGAATTTAGACATCAGTGAAACTTCATCGATTAGAATCAATGACGCTTTACAAATTCTTCTTGCTCTCTGGAGTATTGCTTTGAAGTCTAGATATGCTAGACTCTGTAAGGGGAACAGGAAGCTTCATAATACTGCATGCTTAGTTCTTCCTTTTCTTTCTTCTAACAAATCAGCTGCCAATACCAGTTGCTAGCTAAATGCTATTGAGCTTTTTATGTTTGCTTTTAAGGTAGAGAACAAGAACATTGTACAGATAAGTATTTCCTGTTCCAGCTGAGAACCATTAAATAAAAAAGTTGCCCTTTCTTGGTCGATACCTTCAATTATTCACTAAATGCATTACTCTGATAAGCCATTTAAAGTCTTATAAAGCTAAACATCTATTTAGAATCTGAAATTTGCTGCCTCAACTTTTCTTGCAAGTAAACACATGGTTCTTGTAATCCTAAAGAAGCCATACTCCAACCATGTGCGTTTACCAAATCCTTTATGATAGCTAATAATCTATATAGCTGCATTTCTAGCTCTTTGTGAAATCTTCAATATGTCTTCATCGTATTCAGAAGAGGAATTTAGGGATGTTGCGATGATGAAATGAACACAGATAATCCAAACACGATTCTTATGCTGAAAGGTGCGATTTTGAGTATTAGCTGACTTTCTAACATTCTGACTCCCACTCATATCATTGCTAAGTGTCCTCTCTTTTCAGCCAGCTTCCTCACATGTAGAATAAATGAATCCTTAAAAGTTCTCAAATCCTCAAATGAGTTGCCACCATTTGACATTAGAAGAGAAGTCTAAAAAGAATACTTTCCTTATCAGAAGGAGGCACTGCATATAACTTGTTATGATTTTTATGCTATGCGTTTTCCTTTCTTCACCACCTTTGACATATGTGTAATGAAGAGGTATCTCATTATAGAAAAAAATTTCTTGCTGCTTGATCCTTTTATTAAGCTTAAACCAAGCAAGAAGCCTGAGTTTGCTTTGCAAATCAGAGTTCACTAAAGATTCTTCCTCTAAACTTCTTCAAATACTCCATTTGTCCTTGCGAAGATGAACAGGAAGCATATTGATCGTATGAGATCTATCATGCATCTTATATTCTAGTAGTCAAATAGCTTTCAGGTGCAGAAAAAGTATCTAGAATGGATGTATTGATCGACCCATTATGTCTGTTATTTGTACTTCTCCCCAGCACAAAATAATATCAATTTGCTAAATATATTTGAATATGTACTTCACGGATTTTACAGAAGTACAAACTTCAACATTTATGGACAATTGAATTTAGCAAGAAGATATTATTGTAAGGCGCAAAAATCAGCATTGATAAAATTATGTCCTTGTGCTTTTATAGATCCCATCTTGCTTCTCTGATAAGATGGATATCCATCTGTATTATCTTTGCCTTCCTCTAATAATCTTTTGGAACAGCCTTGGTACATATTACCATTCTCACCCACCATACATGACTGTTGATGTTTGCTCTCTCCACATGCGTCCAGGAATCATATGCTTTAGGACAGTTAATGCGAGAATCCAGCTTTTCTTCTGGTATCTCTGCTTGAGACAAAGTTATCTATCTGACTCAATAGATATTGATTATCTTTTAAAAGAATCAATATGAGCATCGATTAGTCCACCTGTTTTTTGAAACTCTATGAGAGTATACATGTGACTACGACTTCTCAAATACCTCCAGAAGAACTATCCATGACTGCTTTTAACTTGAGATGGAAAACTTTAGCTACAAATCTGGCCCATATCAGAAGAGAGTTTGTCCCTTAAATAAGTTTTCCTTAATCTCTTTCCATTGGATTGCAAGTCATTGTAATGAAAAGATCTGGTTTTCCTATTGGTACGATAGCATAGCATCGTGATATCTTTCTCTATATTTCTTGGAGATCATTGGAATGATAGATGGAAGAAGTATGACGAGTCTTGATGCTATTCTCTGAATTGTTATTGACATAGTCAACCAATCCCTTATAATAATCTACTCTTAACAAATTTTCTGCGTTCAGATTTAATGAAGTTAAGATTTATTTGCTTAACTTGCAAATAATGAACTAGACCCATTGCTGAAGGAGAGCTTTCCTCCATGAATAAGGGGTAAAGAATTTTGTTTATCTGAAGTTGAGCTATTTTATATGTAGCAAGAGATATTCTTGCTTGAACTCCCCCGTATAGCTATTTCAAAAAAAGAGAGATTGGTTCCCATACATGATTACCATGTGGAAGAAGATTTGCATAAGTCATTGCGATCCAGATGAGGACTCAAAATATTTAAACGCGACTATGTTAGGATGCCTCATTTCAATTGCTACACCTTATATCACGTTCAAAGGGTGGTTCACACTTTGAATCCGTAAACACCATGGCAATCTCATTTGCTCCTAGGAGTGTTTATATCTTCTTTGATCCCTTATAAATTTTTATAAAGAACAATCCTAAATCTTTAACTTCATTTCTGCTGTATTGATCATTGAGACTTCCCCATATTACTTAAATTCAGCTGAATAATGCGATTTATATCTCTTAAAGAAGATCTAATCATCTCATCAATGTCCTATACATTTAGAGTTAGATCCATTCTTATCTAATATCAGTAGCACATTTCTGCTGTCCGAATATAGTTGGAGCTATTCTTAACCTCTCTTCTCTAGTATTGTTTTACATTGTAACATTATGATTATACTTGCTCATGGCTTTGAAGCATACGACCATGGCCTTATTGTTTCCAATATTGCCTCCCATCGAAGCAAAAGAAATGCCTGAATTGTAAGATCTAATATTACTTTTGAAATTTTTGACTAAGATCATTTTCTCCAGTCAGTAAATTCTGAAAGCTTCTGGATAATTTTCTGTTCTCTTTGGTAGCTTTACTTTACCCAAAATGCAACACCCTCTTATAAAGACCCTTCTATGAGCTCATCTGCGAGTGTAAGCCCCACAGACTTACATTGTTATCAAACAACACGTAGTGCTCTTCAACACATCTGTAGTGTTTTAAATCTAATGTGGAATATGATACGTATTTTTGACGTGGTCACTGTTATTAAACGAAGCTATTTGAGATTATCTTCCTATTACTGAAACTAAATATGTACAATAATTTAGTGTTTCGTCATATTGTTTTTAAAAGCTGTTTTAAAAGTAACATCTTGTCTAACAGATCCAAAAATGTTATCGTAGCTATTGTTATTTCCTAGAGATATCATGCTTGTGTTACTTTTGGATTTACATAAATCTATTTTGCTTATTTGATGTTAAACATAATGAAGTTAAAAAAAAAATTTCTTTATATATGTTTTTTTAAAAATTTTTTGTTTTTCAAAGAAAAATATCGAATTTTACTAAAATCCAAATATAAAAAAAAAACATCAAATGAAGCGTAAACTCCCATTAAAATGATCAAAATTCACAGTAAAAAACAAAAAATTCTCTTTTTAATCTACTCATACAATAGTCAAGAAACTTTAGATTTTTTGAAATTTTCTTATGTTTTTCTCTAACAAGAGGGGTTAAAAAATTAAAAAAACATTCTTTTATATATATGATGACTGATGATGATTTTAATTTTTATTCCAGCCAAGACAACAACAAATTGTTTTTAACAAAATATTGACTTGAACATGTTCTTTTTTTTTTAACATTAATATGAGATGTTAAAAGCTATTTTTTCTTTAATGGTAAAAAAACGTTGCCAAAAAAGGGCACAAAAATTTTTTTATACCGAGCGTTATATCACCCTTTGCTCTTACAAACTTCTGAAATCGCTTGAAAAATATATTAAACAGATTTTCATACATTTAATTAGGTGTATTTCCCTATTTGGTTGACTTTATTGGCAAATATTTTTCAGATTTATAAAAATAAATAAAAAAAAAATAATTTTAATGCAGACAAAAAGCGTGAAAAAATATCAGAAAAACACAGCAAGAACGGGTTAGATTACATTTCAGCTTACTTGGAGGACTTAATTAGAGAAAATTACGACACCTTGAATTTCCAAGCGATCTTCCCTCTTAGTACTCACAAGGCTCATTACACAGTCTTAGCTTCAGAGATCGACGGGATCGGGTTTTTCTGTAGATATGGACCGTAACGATTCAAAGTTTTATATTTTTTTTCGGTCATCTTCTAAAAGACTTTAAAATTTTCAATGGATCTAAGTCTGTGATTGTGCTAGGCCATTTTGATAGTTCAGATTATATTTCAAAAAATTCTAATGTATGTTGGTTTAGGAAGGTGTATGATCTTGTTAAAAAAAAATTTTTTGTCCCCGCACCATTATCGATCCATCGGATAAAGTGTTATCTCACGCCCCATTGTGGCGCCAAGTACATTGATATGTTTTTGATTTACTACACCTGAAAAGGTACATGACTTTTTGAATGCAGTTCCTGACAACTTAATAACGGAGAAGTTTTTAAACTATCTTTTCGAAAAGAGCTTATATTCGGACTGATTTTACTGCATAGTACTGTAATGATGTAGATGCTTTTTGGACAAACAAACTTGACTCAGAAGTGGGGTCAATGGAGGTGCTTTAATTTAGGATATGTGCATTATAAATACGACCTTTCTGTTTTTCATTCAAGTATATTCAGGAATTCATATAATCCTGCAAAAAAAATCTTAAAAACTAATGGTTTCTGATGGAGGAAAACAAAAATGGCCGAATATGATGGAGTTTGTAGGAGTTTTCTAACAAACAAGTTTTAAAATAAAAAAATGAGTCGTCGTAACCCATCTGGTAGTATTAAAAATATTTATATTTAAAAAAATTATAAACAATACCCCTACTTAAATCGCATGGTACACAACCAAAAGTTAATAAATGCTTTAAATAACAACAATTATAATTGAAACATATTAAGATATATTTAAAAGACAACCCGATTAGACTGGGAGGCCATTCCAGAAACATGTTCAAATTGACCGAAACGAAACTTAAACCAAAATTAAGTCCACAGAGAGATAGATTTAGTTCAACCAGAGATTAGCGTTAACTATGGTCGTTAAGTGATTTCTGCCCGTGGGTATGTTGAACTGATATCCATAGAAATTCAAATACATTATTTCGCTCACTGTGAAAAGGTTATGAGAATCGGTAGTATTATGTAGACGATGAGTTGAAAGGCATATATTTTCTTTATCCACTCGATTCTCTGACAAGTATAAGTATTCAACAATAACCACAAAGCAAATACGGTGTAACGATCCAGTGGATGGATACATACACAAAAAGTAGACAGAAAGCTTTAACAACAACATAAAAACACAAAAGGTGTGAACAGAAAAAATAGATGTGATTTTTCTTACTCTTTTTATGTTCGCTGTCTATCTAGAAAGACTCTTTTGAAAAATTACTTGAAATATTGAAATTGACGTTTTATGTGTTATTCTTTTTTTTGAAGAAGGGTGATAAATTTTTCCTTGGTTTTCGGGGCGTGAAGTACACATGATCATTTCGGGGCGTAGGAATACACTTGATCCATCACATCAAATAATTTCAGATAAAACTACGAGTAGATCCTATCTATCCAATTTTGTGTCTAAAATTGCCAATTTCCTTACACTTCATAGTGTGAATATCCTATCATTCCACCTTTACCATATTTATAATCTCAATAATAATTGTCAACAATAGATTTATTTGTTTCAGCGGTATTTGCATGGGTAAAAATATGCAAAATTTTAAATAAATTTGAGGTTAAGGGGAAACACCGCAAACCATAATATACTTGATTAAAACGTTAAAGGATATTCCGAGTATTCTTTACGTTCCTTCATTCCACTGCTTTCAAAACGACATTCATCGCTCGACAATTATTTTTGAAATTTTAATTGCAGACAACAGTTGACCATTTTTCATCATTTTCAAATCTTTCATTTTTATGCTTTTTCTGAGAAAATGCTTTAAAAGCAGGGACTCTGTGGATTATAAACCATTTACAGCATAACGACTAATAGATCGTTGTGATGCTGCATGACCCAAAATAACCCGCATTGAAAAAAAAATAAAAAAAGGGTTTAAAACGAAAATAATCTTTATAAAATTTGCTTAACTATGGTTATTTTTAAATAGCTGTAAAAGATAGTTTATGCAGTTTAGTTCTAGGTATTTTGTGTCCCCAAAGAATTGAACATTTATAATAATGTTGTTCTTGCTGATACCATTGCAGAGAGAACATACTTTTCATAATGACCAAAAATCTTCCAACGAATTGGTTGTGAACATCAGGATCATTGGATTTACAAAATTAAAAGAATGATTAATGTCCTATGTTCAATGTTCGGTAACTGTCTAAATGCTGGTGCATTGTAGGCTCTCCACTGGTCTGTCATAACTATTGTATTTGGGAGGACATGGTCTTGAATTACTTGTAGGCATAGTGATGTGTTTCTATTTTGTACTGGAACGAGAAAGGAGGTTTGACCTCCTTTCAATTCCTCCCTACATAACCCACTGGATGAGGCTGGTATTATTGCCTCTGTTGTATTTAGCACGGAAAAATAAGATTTCGTCTATTTCTAACAATTTTTGGGATACCAGATTCGTCGAGACCTCCTAATCTCCGGCTATGTTGGTTACATCTTCGATAATGAGATTTCTGCAAATAAAACCGAAAGTACTCACCGTTTTTCTATCTACTGCAAGATCATATGCAATATTAAGAAATGCTACTTGATTAGTATACTTATGAAATAAGTCTACAATCGGTAACTGGTTTTAGCTTTGGGGCCATATTTTTCGAAAAAAAAACTTAAGTATATTTAATGATAAATATGTAATTTAAAACTTTGCAGAATTGTTGACAATCCCATATTTTTATTAAAAACTGACGAAACCACGGGCTGCGGGGCTTGTCGGAGTATTCTCCGTACAGACGTAAAGTTGCCAGATAGTCCCTTAAAAACATGTTTATTGTTAAGTAGTTTATTAAATGGGGTTGGTCTCATTATTCGTATTTTCTTGGGTTCTTTACTTATATTTACTTTTAATACTTGATATGAAACCTTACGCGGTTTCATTCAGATATCAAAATATAAAATAGAACCAAGAATAAATACAAGAACTTATGTCCGGAATCGAACCATCAGTGAACAATAAGACCAAAATAAAAATGTGGTTTTACCAAAAAACATATTCTGTTGCAGCTTTCACGTGGAAGAAAAATCATGGTATTGACACACGTAATTGTAAAATTCCTACCATAGTCTTGTTTTTCGGCATAGTCACCAACCAAACATAACACTCCAACGGCCATCGATTCCAGTCTTATCATTACCCTGGTGTGTCAATATGCATAAGCTTATCACACTCACACAAATTTGGGCGCACGTTGATAAATTTAAAGACACTGAGAGATTCGACATCTTGCTTTGGTTTTCAGTCTGTCTAAAAAGTAAGTAAAATTTATTTCAGGTGTTAAATTTTTTTTAAAAAACAGGACCACCCAAAAGCTACCATCCAACCTCATAATCTTTTCTAAACTTAGTTAGAATGTTCCCAAAAACACTGCAAACTCGAATAGATCTGGAAGCTGTACAGGGTTTAGTAGAATTCCAAATGTAACCATCACTAATTTTGGCTCTCCTTAGCAACTTCATCTGCTTTTCTTGCATAAGGATACGTTGCACAAAAAGTAGTGTTTTTTATTAGAGAGAGAGAACTACGTGCCTAAAAAAACTGACGCCAGTCTCCGGATTACTATAAGTCTCATTCAAATATGCTTCATTAATATACGATTTGGAGAAATAAGCCCCTTCCATAAAGTTCGGCAGGCTGTACAATATTTCTTTCTGCTTCTTCTCACCATTTAAAGGAGGGAGGGGGTCTTTAAAAATTTCAATGGGGATGTATGTGGTCATACAAGTTTTTGGCATATCTATTTTCTTTATCCTTGAAACTCAATGTCATACCAATCTTTTTGCAGAAATTTTATATTAGATTCTATTTTTTTTTAAAACTTGCCTTTTTTGATCAATTTTAGGGATAGGTTTTTCTTCCAGGACCAATTTTTCTTTTAAAATCTCCTCTCTCGTATATCATCTTAATGATTACGTAGATCCCCGCGAAGCTATGTCAATATTTTTTTAGAGGTCGTGAGCCTGGCATATTCATATCAAAAAGTCTTATAACTCAGATTCGTCTTTTTCAGAGTCTTCTGCAGTCATAATAAAGGATAAACAATTATATTTTAAAATATTACGTCCAAAAAACCCCGACCACGGAGCACCCAAACAAAAAAAACTGGTCTGTAGACATAGAACACACACTTCCAAGCCAGACCTCACCGAATCGGCCAACTTTTTTTGAAATCGAGGATCAAAACAACTTTTAATTCTGGCGAAAACTCCCTGCACGAAGCGACCTGATACTTAAAAAGTATTCAATTATACAGGTACTCTTTACGCTGTCCTAAAATATATAGTTATTGTATAAATCTTTTATTTATCGAAGGGGAGGCAGAGGACTTCATATATCGTCTATATATCTATTCTTCTATAATTTTCCCTTTATAAAGTTTTAAAGGGAATGACGCAAATTATCCTTCGGAGTGATTTATCCAACTAAAGAAGCCACTTAATGCTGAAAGAGGAACCAATACTAGAATTCTGTGAGAATTTGTTCTACCACAATTTCCTTTAAAATAAGTAAACTAAAAACAAGAAACTGTGCGATCCCTGACACCAAATGTCCAATTATTGGTTTATTTTATATTGTTTGTTCCATGGATTATCAGTTATGGAAACTGTTGTGTACAGGTTTGAAAGAACGAGATTTATTAAATGATTTATTTGATTTAGGCATCCCTGTTTTGGATTAAGATATTTATATTTTAAAAAGTGATATATTAAAATATAAACAAATAAACAAGAGATGATTAAACAACAAAAAAAGGAGTTATAGATCATTAAGTTTGAATGATCTATTTTTACACCACAGAAAACTGTATGTCTGACATGATGTCATTTCTTTTCATGTTTTAAATTATTTTAAAAAATATCGCTATTTATTTAATTTATGTTGGGATTGAACCCCTAACGTAATAAATTCATGAACATGGTGAACGCAGGGAAAAAGAGGGAAGCCAAGAGAGTTCCCGTAGTCAGGAGGACTAGAAGCCATGTTAAAAGGAAAGCGTTCGAGAATTGAGATGAGGATTAAAATTTTTGAAGATGAGAAGGTTTGACTAAGACAAGCAACTGAAGCTATGGTCTCGCGACGAGTTACTGGATTTTATTTTGAAAAATTTTCAGCTGACGGCATATAAATGATTGGAGAAGGAAATAATAATTGATAAGGAGAAGATGTAACAAAGAGGAAGAGAAAGAGAGGATCTAAAGCGACGCATGAAAATGATAAATGTCTTATTGCTGAGAGAAAGAAGCAGGTGATTCTGAAGAGTTAAAAAAGGAACGAGAGAAAGAGATGCTTAAGATTGTATAAGATACGAAGGAACACGAGACGTAATGCCGAAATGTTTTATTTGTTAAGGCGGTGGGGCGAAGGCACATAAAAGCAAGAGATTGTGATAAGAGAATTTTTGATGTTATGCGAAAGACGCGAAGGGAAAAGTTTTTGAAAATAAGAAAATAGATAGTAAGGTAAGGATAGTAAGAGATGTAATCGATCGATAGAATATGAGAAGTAAATTTAGATACCGGAAGTAATGAAGGGAGGGAATCTGCATGAAAAGATCAAATATTCGACAGGTGAGAAATGTGCAATATACCAAACGAGGAGAGAGAAAGTTATAAAAAAAGGAAAGAACGTACCGTACTATCTAAGACAGAGGTTTTAAGAATATTTAGACCAAGTTAGAGAGGAGGGCATTATCAGCGAGAATAAGGAGTGAGTGAGAAGTCCTATAAAGGCACTGGAAACCCCTAATGGGAGAAATAAGGTTGCGTAAGTAATTGAGTTGCGCATTGATTGAATGAATAGTTGAGAAAGAATCCAATACTTTAACAATTGAATTAAGGATCTACTTAGGGCTGTACAAGGACAAAGATTTTTACACTTATAGATCTAAAAGAAGGATTTTTATAATGTTGAGATTGCAAGAAGCTTCCATAAGCCACAAGACAGCATTCGAAGTAAATGGAAGGGTATATGAGTGGAATAGCATGGTAATGGTTGTTTAAGAATCACCTCATATAAGGCACCACAAAGAGTGAATGAATAATATTTGGACAAGTTTAGAGGAATGGGGTTGTAGAGGTTTATATGGACGATATAGTGATACACGCTCAAGATTGTAATACACCATGATATTTTATTAGAAAGTGTGATAAAAAGATTTAAAGATTGTGGGTTAAGGATAAATCCGAAGAAGATACAATATAAGTTAGATAAGGTTAAATTGCTAGGAGTGACGATCAATGGAGACAACGTAAGCCCGACGAGATTAAGAGACAAGAGGGCTTTAGATTACAGAAAAACCACGGGAACACGTGAGAGAATTAAGACGATTCCTAGGACTAACAGGTTGGTTTAGAGATTTTATACCTAAGTATGCGTATAGAACGACTAGATTAACGGAGGCCTTTTTTGAAAAAGAATAAAAATGGGCGAATGAATATGAAGACATGGAGAGGTCGTTTTGTGGATTCTTAACAAGGATGAGAGATATGACCAAGCCGCGACTAAAAATACCTGTCATAAGGGGTTTTAGAGTAGTACGCGGATGCCATGTGACACTGCGCTTGGAGACTATAATACTACAGGAGAACAAAGAAGGCAGATGGATACCAATACAATGGGCATCAAAAACATTAACCCCCATACAGAGAGAAGATATACAATATCGGAAAAAGAAATGTTAGCCGTTTACTTTGGAATAAAGAAGTTTGAGAGTGATCTAAGAGGTAGAAAAATTTATAATGAAGGATAAACGGCACTAGCGAGAGATTAGAAAACAAACCTTTTTTAATAATAACAGAATTAAACAGATGGATAGAAGCAGAGACTTAAGCAGTTTGACTTTACTATTGAGCCACGTTAAGGAGAAATGATGTGTGGACGTGGATTCTTTAAGCAGGACAATGTGAGTCTTTAGAAATGACGGAGAAGAAAAGTAAAGAGCAGAAAGAACGAAATGGTCGAAAAGCAGAAAAAAGGAAAAGAAATGAGACAGTTTTGAAAAGGATGGTTAAAGGATTTTGGGAGAGTTTTCAACGGACAAAGGATTAAGAAATTTGGAGGTAATGCTTAGCGATGCAGAGATAAAGAAGGTGAATGAGGAGTTGAGTACAGCAGGGGCGTTAAGGTAAATATTATAAATAAGCAGAGATGATTAGCCAGGTATGAAGGGCAAATTGCTAGGATTCTTAAGGAATGTGAGATATGTAAATTAATAATAGGAAGAATACAGTGAGCTTGTGATCTCGTCTTTACAAAGAAAAGAATGGAAAAAGCAGGATTGGATATAATGGATATAGGAACTGAAAAGAGATATGTAATTGATGGAAATAGATTACTTAATCCGAAGGTTGTGGGGAGCGAAAGCAAAGGATTGAACTAAGGAA
The DNA here is from genome assembly GCA_029286795.1 of Byasa hedistus. NCBI lineage: Eukaryota > Metazoa > Arthropoda > Insecta > Lepidoptera > Papilionidae > Byasa > Byasa hedistus. Next base: position 18,538 of record JAGSMW010000112.1, read on the forward strand.
ACATCAAAGGTAATAGAAGTCTTACAAGAGTGAATAAGAAAGAAGGTTCCAGCGGGATATATTACGGATAATGACGTAAAGAATTCTCTAGTAACGAGTTAGGGGAATGGTGCATAGCTAATGAAACTAAACATGGAAAGTGGACGGAGGCACACCCGAAGTAAAGTAACGCGCGAATTGAAAGATGCATACGGACAATTAGGGAGGCTGTTGTAACACAAGGATTTAGGGAATTTAGAGAAAGGATAGAAAAGACAATTAAAAGTGGATCACAACAAATGTCATACGGCTATAAAATGTACTCCGATGGAAGCGTGGAACGAACAATAGTTGATGTTGCCATAGAGAACAGTAAAAATGGTGAATATGCAGAAAATTTTAAAAAAAGGTTTAGAGAACGTTTTCGACCAGACAGGTCCGTAAGCATAGCAATGACGGAAAAACTTGGACAAGGGCAAAAGTAGGCAAGAGGCCTAGATTTATGGTATGGCGTAAAATTGAAGAAGAATGTGGGAATGACTCATATATTGTAAGAACTGCGGCAAGGGAGACTAATTAAAAGATGACACATGATCTGAAGACTTCCCCCGAAAAAAAAAGAATGATAAGGACATGTTGGTGAGATAACCGTATGGAGGAGGGGATGTTGGATTGAACCCCTAAGTAATTCATGATTAACCAATTATAATAAAATAAAATTAATTTATTTAAAACTATTTAAGTAGGAAATTGACGCCCTGAGGGAGTTAGTGAGAACCAGATACGAGCAGAAACCATCATTAAATCTGATTGGTTCTTAAAAAACCAAAAGTATATAAACAAACTTTGACCCTAAGATATAGAAATGAAGAACCCCAGCTCTCCTCAATAAATAAACACATTTATTTAAAAAACTCTTCTAATATAAATGAAAACGTTGTATCAGAGGAGTTACACAGAAAACATTTTTTAGTTAAAATTTTATAATTGTATGGAAGAATTTACTAGAGTCTAAAACAAAATATCTGATAATTTATGGGTTATTTTTTTTGGCCACGAATATATATTTTTACTCTATGCAAGGTAATTATAAAAAATTTTTAATCTTTGATATTAATCGTTTTGCACTTTTGAAATAAGCTCCCATTCGTTTTGCCAAACAAAAAAATCAGATCGAATTTCATTAAAGGTTGTTTTAAAAAACTGTATCTAATGGTTCATTATTTTTTTGAATATCTCAATCCTAAATTCATCAAACTCCCTTCATCAGTAAAAGATACAAAATACATTCCCAGAACAATTTTTTTTTTGGGATTTCCCATTAAATCATCTCGACCAAAACTTGCCAAAAATTATAACTAGATTTCTATAACAAAAAAACATTATCTTCGACTTTCAGGGCTTCTATCTTTTAGAAATCTGTCAGTTACAATTTTAAATCTTCCACCTGTCTTCTTTGTATAGAAGGAGTACCGTCTTTATGTTTTTCCGAAGTAATTGTGTTTTAATTTTTTTCCTAAAAGTTCAAGAAATTGAATAAAATTTTATATCTTTCGGATTGTTCATTGTCTAAAACTTCTCTCAAGAAGTTTTTAAAGTAATTCTGTTACTGATAAGCGAAAATCACTAGTAGTTTTGAAAATTTCTGATATATTCTTTTTATTTTTTCGCAATCTTCAGTGCAAGAAAGCGATTGGGAATGAATTTGCTAATATCACAGACAAAAGGTTTTCTAGAGACTCCTAAATCTTGTAAAAAGAGTCAGAATGACAAAAAAATATTTTTTGGCATAGCACAGAATGGTAGTTAGAAACTTAGATTTTATGACTTCTTCATTTTTCATCCTAAAAAAAAAATTTCATTAAAAAAGTTTCTCTGTAAATTATCATCTCAACATTCAATTTTTTTTTTTTCTAGCTTACTCGTTGCGAAAGAAGTAATAAACTTTTATAGAACTTTCCCGATTTTATAATAAAAGGTATTACAATCATAAAAAATTATATTTTTACTTTTCATTACGAATGTAAAATTCAATTTGATACTTCCTTTTTCCAATCTATCCAGTAGATTGTTTCATATATTTTACTAGAGGATTACTGATATATCACATTTAAAAAAAAAGCAATGGTTTTTTTCATCTGAAAAACTTCTACTATGAGTTTAAATCTGCAATTCTTCCACCACCCCAAAGGGAAAGGAGTTAAAACCCTTATCATTCCCGATTATTGGATCAAATCAAAACGGCATGTGTAGTAGTCAACCTTTTTAAGAATTCTGATTTTTTATATCATTTTTCTTCTGTGTCGTTCATTTCCAAGGTACATGATAGGTTATTCCGTATCCATTCTCCTCAAAAATAGTTTTAGCGCATTTTGGGTATGTGTTCTTTCTTCCTTCCAGTTTTTTTTTTTTAAATTCTTCATGGACAAGTTAAAGAAACAAAATAAAATAAACTCAAAAACCTGAATTAAAAATCGTTATCATAGAGGATATATAGCTATTGACCGATTTATACTTTTAAATATTCTATTTATGGTATACTAGCAAGCTATCCCAGTTAACGCGGGACATTGATATCATCTTATGATTTCTAGAAGTTATTATATATTTTGACCTGCAATATGCTTCTTTCTTTAACAAAACAACAGCATGAATTAAAAATAGAAAATTTTATTTTAATTATACCAAAACACACAAAAATGCCTGTATAAAAACAAAAAGTAATTGAATGTTAAAACTTTCTTAATGCTTATATAAATTGGTGAAACTTAAATTCTTTTGATTTTTTTTTTGTAATTTTTCTTGCAAGAGGGTTTTTTATAAAAAATATAAAAATGAGAAATTTTTTATTAATATGACTAAAACTATTTCTTACATTTCTACATACTCAGCACAAGAGACCTAAGGAAAAAAAACGTTATGTTGAGACTAAGATGGCAGTTTTATGTGTAAAAAAATTGTAAAATCTAAGAACATTGTATTTATACTATCAGGCTTAGAATACCTTTATAGATGTTATACAATCTGTCTATATATTGTTAGAGTAAAAAAAATTTCGTTAGTAATAGAAATAAGACATAAATTTCAATTTAAACAAAGAATTTTATTAAACTAAAAAAAATTTCAACCAGCATATAACTTCCGAAAAAAATTGGACTGATGCGATGATGCGCCACTGTATATGAACGTATTTAATGTTCGCCCCTATAAAAAATTCTAACATTAAATTTTGAAATAAATTTTTATAATCTATTTTTACAAGATGGGATGTATAGAAAAACACTATTTTGTAAGCAGCAACTCTAACTGGAAGCTACGTCTTCCTATCGTATAAGGCTTTTTTATTTTTTTATATTAAAATTATTTATTTACTTTCTAAAATTTTTACCATAATCAAGAAGATGGGAGCCAAGAAATAAAAATTTTTTTTTTGTTTTTTTAAAAATTTAAAATTTCTGTAAGACTCAAATAGTCGGAGGAAGAAGAAAACTCGACTACAACTATTGTTGTATTGTGCTCTGAATAAAGATAATTATAAGAAAACATGGGGTAATTATTAAATAAATTATATATATAAAAAGTGCGTAAATACAAGTCACACCAATATATACCAACAACTATTCTAATTTATTTGAAAATAGAGGATTGTTAGCGGTCTAAAACTGTTTGAAAGGAATAGTTTAGTTGTTTACTTACACTGGCTTGGATAAGGCTTTTTTTTAAGTTTATTTTGAAACATAAGTTTCAGACTAGAATAGAACACCTCAGAGTCTCATTTGGTTTCGTTGACAATCAATGTTTCAACATGACATCACAGTGGATATACTATAATAGGATAATTCAGAATAAAAATTTAGGCGCTACTCTAAAAACTTCCCCCCCCCCTTAGGCAAAAAAAAAAAAATAAAAGTTACCCCCTAAATTTAAATAAACGTCCTTTTATACACACAACACTCCATTGTATCTTAGAAATCATCGGATTTAAGTGACGAATTTTCATAAATAGAATAAGTAAAACAACTTCTTATTACTTTACACTCATACTTCTGTTCCTCCAATTTTTTGTACTTTTTGTTTTTTATGTAAATATCTTCTTAATAAGTCTTTAGTATTTACCATAAGGTTTTGGATTGACAAATAATATGATTGTATTTACATCTCTTCATAATATCATGATAATAAAATCTCTGAATGGTGAATTAGCTATACGAAACAAATTTTTTCCGTAAATGACACTGCTTTATATTGTCTGTAGAATTTCGGGGTCTGGGGGCCTATTCCCGGGTAATTTTTCTTTTAAAGGGCGGGACCTAAATGACAAAAAAAATTAATATATTTATTTAGGTTTAAATAAAAAGGATCGCAGTAATTTTAGAAATGCTAATTTAAAGGTATCACAAAGTGATCTTTTAATTTCTTATTCCCCAAAGATATTCTTGAATTAGCCTAGTTTTTGCAAACCAGGAAACACTTTCTTGTTTTAATATCTGTTTTAAATAAAGCCCATCTCTTGTCAATAAGATTCGGTGTGAATCCTTCAGAAATTCTTAAAACCTCTTGGTGATTTTACTGTTTAGGCTACCATTTATCCCGCTACTGCATATGGATAGGAAGGATGTCCAGGGTGATACTTTGAACACTCAATTCGAGATATTTGAAAACTTCAAAATTTTTCATTCTTTCTATGGGTACTATTCTAAAACTAAGTCCTCGTACATTCGTCTATTGGCTCCACCAGCCACGTTCCTCCCTTCAAGCATCAAATGTCTGATGAGGGTGATGATTTTATCAAGCTACATCTTACAATAATACTCTCATCTACTGGACTGCGATATTTTTTTCCAGCTAAGTTGTTTTCTATATTTTCAGCTGTTACAGATTTAATCAAAAGTCTTTTAATTCTCTTATCAAATTCAATGACACTCTCTTTTGAATTCTTTAATAGGTTATTATTCATAGCTTTTCTCAAGCCAAAGAATAGACTAGAAACAGATATCATTAAGAGCTATTTAGGATATTATAGTAGCCCTCCTAATAATGTCTCACTCTTCTGCATCCTATTCTGTATACATCGTAAAAAAAAATCGATTTGACCATTGTATAGGTGGTATCACCTCAAAATCGCATTGCATTTCCACAAATTGATAAGCTATTTTTTAGAATATAAAAAAATCAATGATGATCAAATACTCTATCGCAGTCTTACACTTAAAAATTTTAGATCAAATTCCTTTGGTCATCTCAAAGTTCATTTTTAAGGGGTTAAAAAAAATCTTTAGATAGGGTCCTATCCCGGGTATTCTATGCAAAAAAAAGGACATTACCGGGAATAGGCCATTAGACCCGATTTCGTTCACCGTAGAGCTTTAAATCTATTTTTTAGTTATTTTAAAAGCTTATCGTGTACAATTCTCAAAATTTTTACATGTTCAAAATACCTTTACTCTAGAAATTCCAACCACCCCAAAACTAGTTCAAAAAAACCCTAATTGTGTTATAATTTTGGCCTCATCGTAAGGGGAGGGGGGTGGTGGAGTTCTAGAGTAAAGGTATATTTGAACATTAAAAATTTGAGAATTGTACACGATAAAGCTTAATAATAAAACTAGATTTTAAGATAATACTTTTAACGAAATCTTTACAGACAACAGTAAAGCAGTGTCATTACGAAAAAAAATTTGTTTGTAATATCTAAGTCACCATTCAAAGAAGATTTTATTATCATGTATTATGAAGATGTTAAAATACAATCAAAAATTTGATAAAGAATTTAATTTAAATTAACAAAAATTTACTGTTATCAGGGAGAATGATGTAAAATGTAATTTGAATTAATTGGTAAGAAGAAAAGTTTCAGCGTGGTGTTTTTTGCTGGATAATCCCTCAGGAGTTATTAAGACACCTATATTGCCAAATCTCAGAAACTTTATGGATGGATAATACCAAAAGGACCTATTATGGAAAACTTGTAACATAAAAACAAAATGTAGGAAAAATTAAGGAACAGAAAGTATGAGTGTTGTTAAGCGATAAAAAGTTTTTTTACAACTATTTATGAAAAATTAGTCACTTAAATCAGATGATATCTCTAAGATAGATACAAGAAATTGTTGCTGGTGGTGTAATAAAAGGACGTTATTAAATTTAGGGGGTAACTTTTTTATTTTTTTGCCTTAAAGGGAGGGGGAGTTTTAGAGAGAGCTAAATAAGACTTTTAAACGATCTTAGTTAACACCAAATTTATTGAGCTTTTTGTTGACAACCCCAATTTTAAACTATCAGATTTAATTTTCAATTTTTGTCTTCAAAAAACAGTTGAAGATTGAATTATCAGCTATGGTTGCTTCAAAATTCAAAAAAATGTCTTTAATATTTGATTTATTTGTTCAATTATGCACACTTAATTCAGACATATTTTAGGGTAAGCAATTAATATAAGGATATTGTTTTAATGCATAAACATCCGAATTTGTTTGGAGAACTGGTTGTGAAAAAAAAATATAAGATTTCTAAAGCCAATCACATTGTCTTTACTTTAAGATTTCTCTAGTTTTTTCGAAATTTCTTCAACCAAAAAAGATTATCTTCCAGAAGCGTAGAGTTGATAGAATAGAGGATGCTCCTCCATTATTTCGGAACAACCCTTCAGTTTCAATTTAGCTTTGAAAATTTTTTGTTAAACTTGAATCTTTCAGGGCATTTTTGTTTAAAACTTTCCTCAAGAAGCTTTAAAATTTCTGTACCTTCAAGAAACCTAAATACCGAAGAAAAGATTAAGGTTTAATTTGATTTGCTCCTTCAACTCAATTCTTAGAAAGATGTACCAGGCTCTTAGTAATTCTGAAATTTCTTGAGAGTTGTTTTAAACTATTCTCCAGTAGCATAACTTCTTTTCTATAAAGTCTTGATCATACAAAAAAACTTTTTGAATTCAGAAAAGAGTCATAAAAACCTATTATTAAAGTTGTCATATTTTTTTCATCTGTAGAGTTTGTTTTCCTCAGAAAGGTTAGAAGTGGAATTATCAATTTTATTTCAATTTCTTTCAGTATTACCAATTTAAGTGGGAGAATAGAATTAAGACCGCTACACTTAAGGTAACTGATAAATATATTATGGCAATAAAATGTCAAAGGCCTTTTCCTTCATTACAAAAAAGGTGTATGTAAAACATTTGTTCCTTAATTATTCAGAGATATTTTATGTATCCTACAGCATATTCTCTTCACAATAGTATTTTATAAAAAAAAAGAAATGATTTGTTTCGCTGGAAATCCTTCGATCAGTCTTACAATATGTTGCTGTTTCCTTGCATTCCCTATTTCTAGATCATAATTAAAATTACTTGTGTTATGATTGAAAGATTCTAAATATTTGCTTTTTGAGTATCATTTTGTTTTTCATGCTTCAATTTACATAACGATTGTACTAATTATTTTTTTTTCGAGTAAAACGGTTTTTGTTCATGAGGATATGGCCCCTTCTTTCTTCTATTTTTTTTTTTACATTCTTACGCCGAAAGTTTGAAGAACAGTCGAAACAACTTATCTATAAAGTAAAAAACGGGTTTCAATAATCATAAGGGTATATCATTTGTTATTTTTCTTAAGTGTATATTTGGGAAATTATTTTTATTGTACTTTTTTAAAATAGAAAAAGATGTTTCAAACGATCTTGTAACTGTCCACCACCTATAAAGATACTAATTAAAAAAAAAGAAAAAAATATAAAAAAAAACTTTAATGAACAACAAAAAAAAGGTTGCGAACCAGCAGAAAAACCCCCACTCCCCTTCTTAGAAATACCACGCAACTGCAGCGCACGTAAAAACTCCAGATAGTCTGAGCACCATAGCTAACTGGTGGAAGACCCAAACAAGAGTACCACAGAGCGGTGACACCGAAGATATCTTAATTAATTTTACTAAAACATTATTAGTTTCACTTTACATGCGATCCTTTCATTGTGGTATTTTCTTTAATACTTTCTTGAGGGAAAATGTGATGATTGTTGTGACAGGAAGTCAAGAGAAAAGAAGAAAATATATTGAGTGTATTTGCGGATCAGCGCATATCTCCCCCCAAGAATAACAAGATCATTATTTCACTGGGGGAAGATTAATGATCTTCATCCGTATTTGCATACCATAGGTCTTTACTTTGTTGATGAGGTGTCAACCACATGAATATCATGATACTAATTTTGTAGAAAAACACCATCATTCATTCATTTATTCATATTAGTAAAAGGATTTCACATTTATTTTTTTTGCCCTATTAAAAAAAAAATCAAAAAAATTTTAGCTCTGATTATGACCTGAGACATTAAACTCTTAAACTCTTATTCATTTGCGTTTTATAAGCCTTTATTTCGATACTTGTATAATTCGAAGTCAAATCTGCTATTTTTAGATTAATGCTGTGTCTTGTGTATAAAAAGAAGCATATAATAAAATCAAATGATGTATTAAGCTTGGAAAAAAAAAGAAAAATACATCAAAATCCTCTTTCAAACTGGATAGCTTTGCTAGTTTACAAAAAAAAAATTTTTTAGTCATGACTCGATAATGACGAAAAATATATCAAAAAATAAAAACTTTTTTCGAACCTTGAATTATACTTCTCAAGGGAGTACGACAGTTGGGCTCGAAACAAATTTGAGTGGAAATTTGTCTTTAAAAATTTTGTAAATAATGAACCCACGTTTTCTAGGTAACAAACAACTAACAAAGATTGACATTTCTATAATGTTAGTGATAATATATGGATACCCTTACACATGATAATTGGCCCTTAAGATAAAACAAATCATGTTTTAGGCCCATATCACTCTGAGGACCTGATCTGCGACAAAACCATATTTCAGATCACCCTAAACTGTATATAAACATCTTTATTCACTTAAACAGGAGTTATAGGAAAGGGCAATAGAGAATATTTTAAATAAATAATAGCATTATATATCCTTCCTTTTTTTTTCATTAAAAACGTTAATGTTGTACCCCACACAAATTAATTCCTCTAAAAAAATTTTTTAAGAATATTTCATCCCCTTCCGGGTATTCCGGTTTTTTAATAGTTTTTTCCGGGAAAAAAGTATCGAAAAAAACAGTGTGAGGGAAAATAAATAACAAAAATTAAATATGGTGATACGAAATCATAAAAACATTTGTTCTTTATTAAAACTATTATATTGAAATCATAGATTACTTTCTAGCATTTAAAACGTTAGTTATCCTTTTAAAAAAAGATCTAGAGGTTATTTTTCAAAAAATAAATACTTGATAAACCACAAAAAAGCTGCGAACCAGGCAGAAATCACCCTTGAAATCAACAATTTAGTAAATACTCCAGAGCAATCGGATTCTGGTTTAGCATGCTTTTTGAAACAAAATAACTGTTATATTTGACATTATTTTTTGTTTTTTTCTTAGCACCTCATCATTTTTTCCCGCTACCTACAATTGACAAGACCTGTTAAAAGCTATGAAAAATTAGAAATTCGATCGAATTGTTTTTTTACTGAGAATAATAAAAATAATATATTTTTTCCTTTCTATGGGTTATGTTTCCTCAAATACGCTGAATGTCAATCTGTCCTTTTTTTTTCTGTGTTTTCGTGATCTTATCCCGTTTTTTGTTACGTCTTGACCATTAAAGTTATTTAATCATATTTATTTAATATATCGTTTTAGATATGCTTCTGTAAAAGTTATATGACGTAATAAAAGAGAGGTAAGATAAGGTTTCAAACCCTTCAGTCTTACTAATTATCAAAATAAAGTTTTTTATTCTTAATAAGGAGCAAAATCTTGGATTTCTTTTTATATTTATTTTTATAAAAAATTTTATTTTTTAACTAGCAGAAGCTATCCCTGTTTAAAACGGGACGTTAATGTTCATTGTGTGTCTTTTTTTAGAGTTAAAATTTCTTTCCCTCCGGTAGACTTCTTTTATAAAAAAACAGCATTAATCAAAAATAGCAGACTTTAAACTCAAATTAACAACAAAAGTACACACAAAAATCTTTATAAACGAAAAATAAATAGGGATTAAAACTTTAAAACTGTCTGATCATACTCAGAACTTAAAGTGTTTTGATTTTTTTTTGTGTTTTTTTTCGTCTTAGGGGTTTTTTAAAAATTATAAAAATAAAAATTTTATTAAATAAGATAATTTAATAGAAATGGTTTTTATTTTATCATCTCGGATTCTTGATATCCCCTCTTTTATTAAAAAATTTTAAGAAAATACATATCAATAAAACAAAATATCAAAATGTTATGCGGGGACCGAAACAGCCGCGACTAAAAATACCTGTCATAAGGGGTTTTAGAGTAGTACGCGGATGCCATGTGACACTGCGCTTGGAGACTATAATACTACAGGAGAACAAAGAAGGCAGATGGATACCAATACAATGCGGCACCATCACAAACATTAACCCCCATACAGAGAGAAGATATACAATATCGGAAAAAGAAATGTTAGCCGTTACTTTGGAATAAAGAAGTTTGAGAGTGATCTAAGAGTGCGTAGGAAAATTTTATCTAATGAAGGATCACAAGGGCACTAGCCGGAGATTAGAAACAAACCTTTTTTGAATAATGAACAGAATTAAAAGATGGATAGAGCAGAGTAAGAGTTTGACTTTACCTATTGAGCAGTTAAAGGAGAAAGAGGTGGAGTGGATTCTTTAAGCCAGACACTGTGAGTCTTAGAAATGACGCGAAGAATGAAAATTAAAGAGCCAGAAAAAGAACGAAATGCGTTCGAAAGCCAGAGAAAAAGGAAAAGAAAGGAGACAAGTTTTTGAAAAGGATGGTATAGAGAGTTATGGGAGTTTTCAACGGACAAAAGAAAAAGAAATTTTGGATGAACTCTAGAGATGGAGAGATAAAGAAGAGGTGCATGAGGCGTGGAGTCACAGGGGCGTTAAGCGTACATATTATAACATTAAGCAGAGATGAGTATTACGTATTAGCCAGGTATGAAGGGCAAATTGATAGGATTCTTAAGGAATGCTGAGAATGTATATAATAATAGGAAGATCAGATGGCTGTGATCTCGTCTTACAAAGAAGAATGCCGAAAAAGCAGGATTGGATATAATGGCGTATAGGAAACTGAAAAGAGATATGTAATTGTAGGAATAGATTATTTACTCGAAGGTGTGGGGAGCCAAGGATGAATCTAAGGAAACATCAAAGGTAATAGAAGTCTTACAAGCGAGATGAATTAAGAAAGAAGGTTTCCCAGAGCGAATATTATTACGGATAATGCGTCAAAGAATTCTTAGAAAATAACGAGTTAGGGGAAGGTGCATAGCCTAATGAAATTAAACATAGGAAAGTAGGACCATGGAGGCCACACCGAAGTAACCCCCCCCCCCCCCACGAGAATTGAAAGATGCCATAAGGACAATTAGGAGAGGCCAGTGTTGCTTAAAACAAGATTATGGCCGATTTAGATGAAAGCGATTAGAAAAGACACATTAAAAGTGTATAAACAAACCTGTCATACGCGCCACCCTTATAAAATGTACTCCGATGGAAGCGATGGAACGACAATAGTTGATGTTGCCATAGAGAACAGTAAAAATGCGTGAATATGCCAGAAAATTTTAAAAAAAGGTTTAGAGAAAGTTTTAGACCAGCCGACAGTCAGTAAGAATAGCAAGACGAGCAAAACTAGGAACAAGGGCAAAAGTGAGCAAGAGGATAGATTTATGACGTAGGGTCGAAAATTGAAGAGAATGTGGAATGACTCATATATTGTAAGAAATGCGGAAGGGAGACTTAATTAAAAAGAGGACACTATGATCTGAGAAGACTTAAAAAAACGAATATAAGGACATGTTGGTCCTGAGACTAACCGTCTGGCGGAAGGGGATGGTTGGGATTGAACCCCCTAAGTAATTCATTGCTTAACAATTTATAATAAATAAATTAATTACATTTAAAATATTTAAGTAGGAATTGACGCCCTGAGGGGACTGTTAGTTGAGAACCAGATACGACAGGAAACCACATTAAATCTGGATTGGTTCCTTGTTAAAAAACCAAAGTATATAAACCAACTTTGACCCCTAAGATATATGAAATGAAGAACCCAGCTCTCCTCAATTAAATAACACTTTTATTTAAAAAAACTCTTCTAATATAACGCTGAAACGTTTCTCTATCCAGAGGAGTTTTACACCAGAAACATTTTTAGTTAAAATTTTTATATTGTATGCGTATAGAATTTACTAGAGTCTAAAAAAAAGATCTGATACTTTTATGCGGATATTTTTTTTGAGCCACGATATATATTTGTACTCTATGCAAGCGTTAATTATAAAAATTAATTTAATCTTTGATATTAATCGTTTTTGCACTTTTGAAATAAGCCTCCCATCGTTTTTGCCTCCAAAAAAAAATCAGATCGAATTCAGAAAGGTTGATTAAAAACATGATATTAATGTTTAATTAATTTTTGATGACTCAATCCTAAATTCATCAACCTTTCATCAGGCTAAAAGAATCCAAAATACATCCAGAACAATTTGATTTCATAAATTCCTCTCGAAAAACTTGCCCAAAAATTAATAACTAGATTTTCTATAAAAAAAAACATTATCTTCGACTTTCAGGGCTTCTATCTTTTTAGTGAAATCTTCAGTTACAATTTTAATATCTTCAACCTTTTTCTTTTATAGAAGGCCGTACGTCTTTAGTCTTTTTCGAAGTATCTTGTGTTCTTAATTCCTAAAAGTTCAAGAAATTGAATCAAAATTTATATCCTTTCGGACTTGTCATTGTCTAAAACTTCTCTCAAGACAGTTTTTAAAGTATTCGGCCCTACCTGATAAGCTTGAAAATCACTAGTAGTTTTCGAAAATTTCTTGATATATTTCTTTTTATTTTTTCGCCATCTTCAGTGCAAAAAGAAAAGCAGATTGGGAATGAATTTTAGCTAATATCACAGAAAAGGTTTCTTAGAGACTCTAAATCTCTGTAAAAAGAGTCAGAATGACAAAAAAAAATTTTTTTGGCATAGCCACAAAGAATGAGTTAGAACTTAAGATTTATGATTCTTCATTTTGCATCCTAAAAAACAATTTTCATTTTTTAGAAAAGTTTCGACTTTAAATTATCAATCTCCAAATTCAATTTTGTTTTTAGCTTCCCGTGCGAAAGAAGACTAATAAACTTTTATAGAACTTTCCCCGATTTTATAATAAAGCGTATTACAATCATAAAAAATATATTTTTATTTCATTACGAATGTAAAATTCAATTTGATTACTTTCATTTTATTCCATATATCTCCAATAGATTTTTCATATATTTTACTAGAGGATTACCTTATATACTCACATTTAAAAAAAAGCAATGTTTTTTTTCATCAGGAAAAACTTTCTACTACTATTGGTTCTAATCTGCAATTTCTTCAACACCCCAAGAGTAAAACCCCTTATCATTCCCGATTATTGGATCTTAAATCAAAACGGATGTGTTAGTAGTCAACCTTTTTAAGAATTCTTTTTATGATTTGTTTATTATCATTTTTTCTGTGTCGTTCTTTTCCAATGCTACATTATAGGTTATTTCCGCTATCATTTTCCTAAAAAATAGTTTTAGCCGCATTTAGTATGTGTTCTTTCTTCTCTTCCAGTGTTGTTTTAAATCTTCATGACAAGTTAAAGAACAAATAAAAAAACTCAAAACTTATTAAATAAATCGATTATATAGGGATATATATATTGACCGATTTATACTTTTAAATTATCTATTTATGGTATACTAGCAAAGCTATCCCGGTTTTAAAAGGGACATTGATTCATCCTTTTTTCTAGAAGTTATATATCTTTGACATGACAATATGCTTATTTCTTTACAAAACAACAGCTATGAATTAAAAATAGCAAAGATGCAGAAAAAAAAACTTTATTTTAATTTATACAAAACACACCACAATGCGTATAAAACAAAAATTAATTGAAATTTAAAACTTCTGTAGCTATAATTAGAAACTTTAAATTCTTTTGATTTTTTTTTGGATTTTTCTGAAAGAGGGGTTAAAAATCAAATGAGAAATTTTTATTATTGATAAATATTTCGTACATTTCTAAATATCAGCCACAGAGCCTACAGGAAAAAAAAACGCTTGTTGAGACCTAGTATTGGCAGTTTTATTGTTAAAAAATTTGGCTAACATAAGAACAATTGTTATTTACATACTATCAGCTTTATGATACCATATAGATGTTAGTAACAATCTTCTTATATTTTTTTAGAGCTAAAAAATTTCTTATATATTGATAAAGACATAAATTTATTAAACAAAAAGAATTTTATTAAACTAAAAAAAAATTTCAACAGCATATAAACTTCCTAAAAAACATTGGCTGTGCGATGTGCGCCACTGTATATGACGTATACTGTTTCGCCCTATAAAAAATATCTACATTTAAATTTTGAAATAAATTTTTTAATCTATTTTTACAGGATGGGATGTATAGAAAAACACTATTTTGTAAGCAGCAACTCTAACTGGAAGCTACGTCTTCCTATCGTATAAGGCTTTTTTATTTTTTATATTAAAATTATTTATTTACTTTCTAAAATTTTTACCATAATCAAGAAGATGGGAGCCAAGAAATAAAAATTTTTTTTTTGTTTTTTTAAAAATTTAAAATTTCTGTAAGACTCAAATAGTCGGAGGAAGAAGAAAACTCGACTACAACTATTGTTGTATTGTGCTCTGAATAAAGATAATTATAAGAAAACATGGGGTAATTATTAAATAAATTATATATATAAAAAGTGCGTAAATACAAGTCACACCAATATATACCAACAACTATTCTAATTTATTTGAAAATAGAGGATTGTTAGCGGTCTAAAACTGTTTGAAAGGAATAGTTTAGTTGTTTACTTACACTGGCTTGGATAAGGCTTTTTTTTAAGTTTATTTTGAAACATAAGTTTCAGACTAGAATAGAACACCTCAGAGTCTCATTTGGTTTCGTTGACAATCAATGTTTCAACATGACATCACAGTGGATATACTATAATAGGATAATTCAGAATAAAAATTTAGGCGCTACTCTAAAAACTTCCCCCCCCCCTTAGGCAAAAAAAAAAAAATAAAAGTTACCCCCTAAATTTAAATAAACGTCCTTTTATACACACAACACTCCATTGTATCTTAGAAATCATCGGATTTAAGTGACGAATTTTCATAAATAGAATAAGTAAAACAACTTCTTATTACTTTACACTCATACTTCTGTTCCTCCAATTTTTTGTACTTTTTGTTTTTTATGTAAATATCTTCTTAAATAAGTCTTTAGTATTTACCATAAGGTTTTGGATTGACAAATAATATGATTGTATTTACATCTCTTCATAATATCATGATAATAAAATCTCTGAATGGTGAATTAGCTATACGAAACAAATTTTTTCCGTAAATGACACTGCTTTATATTGTCTGTAGAATTTCGGGGTCTGGGGGCCTATTCCCGGGTAATTTTCTTTTAAAGGGCGGGACCTAAATGACAAAAAAAATTAATATATTTATTTAGGTTTTAAATAAAAAGGATCGCAGTAATTTTAGAAATGCTAATTTAAAGGTATCACAAAGTGATCTTTTAATTTCTTATTCCCCAAAGATATTCTTGAATTAGCCTAGTTTTTGCAAACCAGGAAACACTTTCTTGTTTTAATATCTGTTTTAAATAAAGCCCATCTCTTGTCAATAAGATTCGGTGTGAATCCTTCAGAAATTCTTAAAACCTCTTGGTGATTTTACTGTTTAGGCTACCATTTATCCCGCTACTGCATATGGATAGGAAGGATGTCCAGGGTGATACTTTGAACACTCAATTCGAGATATTTGAAAACTTCAAAATTTTTCATTCTTTCTATGGGTACTATTCTAAAACTAAGTCCTCGTACATTCGTCTATTGGCTCCACCAGCCACGTTCCTCCCTTCAAGCATCAAATGTCTGATGAGGGTGATGATTTTATCAAGCTACATCTTACAATAATACTCTCATCTACTGGACTGCGATATTTTTTTCCAGCTAAGTTGTTTTCTATATTTTCAGCTGTTACAGATTTAATCAAAAGTCTTTTAATTCTCTTATCAAATTCAATGACACTCTCTTTTGAATTCTTTAATAGGTTATTATTCATAGCTTTTCTCAAGCCAAAGAATAGACTAGAAACAGATATCATTAAGAGCTATTTAGGATATTATAGTAGCCCTCCTAATAATGTCTCACTCTTCTGCATCCTATTCTGTATACATCGTAAAAAAAAATCGATTTGACCATTGTATAGGTGGTATCACCTCAAAATCGCATTGCATTTCCACAAATTGATAAGCTATTTTTTAGAATATAAAAAAATCAATGATGATCAAATACTCTATCGCAGTCTTACACTTAAAAATTTTAGATCAAATTCCTTTGGTCATCTCAAAGTTCATTTTTAAGGGGTTAAAAAAAAATCTTTAGATAGGGTCCTATCCCGGGTATTCTATGCAAAAAAAAGGACATTACCGGGAATAGGCCATTAGACCCGATTTCGTTCACCGTAGAGCTTTAAATCTATTTTTTAGTTATTTTAAAAGCTTATCGTGTACAATTCTCAAAATTTTTACATGTTCAAAATACCTTTACTCTAGAAATTCCAACCACCCCAAAACTAGTTCAAAAAAACCCTAATTGTGTTATAATTTTGGCCTCATCGTAAGGGGAGGGGGGTGGTGGAGTTCTAGAGTAAAGGTATATTTGAACATTAAAAATTTGAGAATTGTACACGATAAAGCTTAATAATAAAACTAGATTTTAAGATAATACTTTTAACGAAATCTTTACAGACAACAGTAAAGCAGTGTCATTACGAAAAAAAATTTGTTTGTAATATCTAAGTCACCATTCAAGAGATTTTATTATCTGATATTATGGAGATGAAAATTACAATCAAAACTTCTGATAACATGAATTTAATTTAACCAAAAATTTACTGTAAGTGAGAATGAGGTTAAAATTGTAATTTGAATTAATGTAAGAAAATTTTCAGGTGTTTTTTGCTGGATATATCCCTACAGGAGTTATTACGCACCTATTATTGGCCAAATCGCAGAAACATTATGGTAATACCAAAGGACTATTATGGAAAACTTTAACATAAAAACAAAATGTAAGAAAAAATTAAGGAACAGAAGTATGAGTGTAAAGCGATAAAAAGTTTTTTTACTACTCTATATGAAAATTCGTCATAATCAGATGATATCTCTAGATACAATAAATGTTGGGTGTAATAAAAGGACGTATTAAATTTAGGGGGTAACTTTTTTATTTTTTTTGCATTAAGGGGGGGGAGTTTTTAGAGAGAGCTAAATAAGACTTTTAAACAGAATCTTAGTTAAAACAATTTATTGAGCTTTTTGTTTGACAAGCAATTTTAAACTATCGATTTACTTTCTCATTTTTGTCTTCAAAAAACAGTGAAGATTGAATCACTATAGGTTGATTTTCAAAAACTGTCTTTAATATTTGATTTTTTGTTCAATTACTGCACCACTTAACTTCAACATATTTCTGGGTAAAGCAATATAAGGATATTGTATATCTAGTCTAGAAGAGATCGTCATACGAGTAAATCCGGCTAACCCGGACCAACCAAAACTGGGAGTTATAGCCTTTCCTTCGTTCTCCTTCCCGCCTGACTTTCCTCCCTCTCCTTTCCCTCCTATTGAGATGAACGTTTTTTGTGTTTTTAGTGCAAGATGTCCCCTGCCCTGCCCCTGTCCCCCCATCGCGCATAGCAAAGCTCGTCGATCCGAAAGTACCGCGTCGTACACAACTAATAATAAGCTTTCTAAAGCAATTCTATCCTTTCTTGTCTTCACTTTAAAGGTCTCTAGTTTTTCGACCCCACTTGTTCAACCAATCAAAGAAGCGACAGCCTTATTGTCTGGGGTATGACTTCTGCAACGATTAGGACTATGATCGCGTCTCACCTCGAGAATATTGTCCATCACCCTATCTTAGAAAGCACCTAGCTACCACAAAAGGCCAGATGTCTCTTGGATAAACAAGCGATCATTGTCAAGTGGGTGATAGGCAAGTCTTCTTAGCCTTCCCAGCATTTTAGGTGAGAATTTTGTAACACTGATCTTTCACAAGACGGAGACTATTGAATTTGCATCTCCCCCCCCCTGTGTTTAAAACTTTCCTCAAGAAGATTTTAAAATATTCTGTACCTTCAAGAAAACTAAATACCGCAGCAAAGATCTAAGTTTAATTTTATTTGCTCCTTCCAACACTCAAATTCTCTTAGAAGATGTAACAGGCTCTAGTTAATCTGAACTTCTGGAGTTTTAAAACTATTCTCCATAGCATAACTTATTTTATAGAAAGTCTTGGATCATAAAAAAACTTTTTGGATTCAGAAAAGAGTCATAAAAACCTTATTATTAATAGTAGTATATTTTTCTCTGTAGAGTTGTTTTCACTCAGAAAGTAAAGTGCGAATATCAATTTTTATTCAATTCTTTCAGTATTTACATTTAAGTGGGAGATATAGAATTTTAAGACCGCTACACTTACCAGATTTCATTATAAAATATATTATTCTCATAAAATTTCAAAGGCTTTCCTCATACAAATAAAAAGGTGTTATGTAAAAACATTTGTTCATCTAATTTACAAGAGATATTTTATGTACTACAGCAATATTCTCTCACAATCGTATTTTATAAAAAATAATGATTGTTTGATGGAAATCCTTCGATCAGTCGTACAATATGTTCTGTTTCCTGATCATTCCCTATTTCTAGATCATAATTAAAATACTGTTGTATGAAAGAATTTAAAATCTTTGATTTTTGAGATAATTTTGTTTTTCATGCCTTCAATTTTAACATTAAACGATGTATAATTATTTTATTTTTCGATTTAAAAAACGGTTTTAGCTTCACTGAGGATATGGCCCTTCTTTCTTCTATTTTTTTAAAGGTCTTCAGCGAAAGTGAAGAAACAGTCGACACTTATAAAGTAAAAAAAGGTTTCTAATAATATAAGGGTATATCATTTTTATTTTTTTATAGTGTAATTTGGTAAATATTTTTTTGTATTTTTAAAAAAGAAAAAGATGTTTCAAACGATCTTGTAACTGTCCACCACCTATAAAGATACTAATTAAAAAAAAAGAAAAAAATATAAAAAAAAACTTTAATGAACAACAAAAAAAAGGTTGCGAACCAGCAGAAAAACCCCCACTCCCCTTCTTAGAAATACCACGCAACTGCAGCGCACGTAAAAACTCCAGATAGTCTGAGCACCATAGCTAACTGGTGGAAGACCCAAACAAGAGTACCACAGAGCGGTGACACCGAAGATATCTTAATTAATTTTACTAAAACATTATTAGTTTCACTTTACATGCGATCCTTTCATTGTGGTATTTTCTTTAATACTTTCTTGAGGGAAAATGTGATGATTGTTGTGACAGGAAGTCAAGAGAAAAGAAGAAAATATATTGAGTGTATTTGCGGATCAGCGCATATCTCCCCCCAAGAATAACAAGATCATTATTTCACTGGGGGAAGATTAATGATCTTCATCCGTATTTGCATACCATAGGTCTTTACTTTGTTGATGAGGTGTCAACCACATGAATATCATGATACTAATTTTGTAGAAAAACACCATCATTCATTCATTTATTCATATTAGTAAAAGGATTTCACATTTATTTTTTTTGCCCTATTAAAAAAAAATCAAAAAAATTTTAGCTCTGATTATGACCTGAGACATTAAACTCTTAAACTCTTATTCATTTGCGTTTTATAAGCCTTTATTTCGATACTTGTATAATTCGAAGTCAAATCTGCTATTTTAGATTAATGCTGTGTCTTGTGTATAAAAAGAAGCATATAATAAAATCAAATGATGTATTAAGCTTGGAAAAAAAAAGAAAAATACATCAAAATCCTCTTTCAAACTGGATAGCTTTGCTAGTTTACAAAAAAAAAATTTTTTAGTCATGACTCGATAATGACGAAAAATATATCAAAAAATAAAAACTTTTTTCGAACCTTGAATTATACTTCTCAAGGGAGTACGACAGTTGGGCTCGAAACAAATTGAGTGGAAATTTGTCTTTAAAAATTTGTAAATAATGAACCACGTTTTCTAGGTAACAAACAACTAACAAAGATTGACATTTCTATAATGTTAGTGATAATATATGGATACCCTTACACATGATAATTGGCCCTTAAGATAAAACAAATCATGTTTTAGGCCCATATCACTCTGAGGACCTGATCTGCGACAAAACCATATTTCAGATCACCCTAAACTGTATATAAACATCTTTATTCACTTAAACAGGAGTTATAGGAAAGGGCAATAGAGAATATTTTAAATAAATAATAGCATTATATATCCTTCCTTTTTTTTTCATTAAAAAACGTTAATGTTGTACCCCACACAAATTAATTCCTCTAAAAAATTTTTAAGAATATTTCATCCCCTTCCGGGTATTCCGGTTTTTTAATAGTTTTTTCCGGGAAAAAAGTATCGAAAAAAACAGTGTGAGGGAAAATAAATAACAAAAATTAAATATGGTGATACGAAATCATAAAACATTTTGTTCTTTATTAAAACTATTATATTGAAATCATAGATTACTTTCTAGCATTTAAAACGTTAGTTATCCTTTTAAAAAAGATCTAGAGGTTATTTTTCAAAAAAATAAATACTTGATAAACCACAAAAAAGCTGCGAACCAGGCAGAAATCACCCTTGAAATCAACAATTTAGTAAATACTCCAGAGCAATCGGATTCTGGTTTAGCATGCTTTTTGAAACAAAATAACTGTTATATTTGACATTATTTTTGTTTTTTCTTTAGCACATCATCATTTTTTCCCGCTACCTACAATTGACAAGACCTGTTAAAAGCTATGAAAAATTAGAAATTCGATCGAATTGTTTTTTTTTCTGAGAATAATAAAAAATAATATATTTTTCCTTCTATGGGTTATGTTTCCTCAAATACGCTGAGATGTAATCTGTCCTTTTTTTTCTGTGTTTTCGTGATCTTATCCCGTTTTTTGTTACGTCTTGACCATTAAAGTTATTTAATCATATTTATTTAATATATCGTTTTAGATATGCTTCTGTAAAAGTTATATGACGTAATAAAAGAGAGGTAAGATAAGGTTTCAAACCCTTCAGTCTTACTAATTATCAAAATAAAGTTTTTATTCTTAATAAGGAGCAAAATCTTGGATTTCTTTTTATATTATTTTTATAAAAAATTTTTATTTTTTAACTAGCAGAAGCTATCCTGTTTAAAACGGGACGTTAATGTTCATTGTGTGTCTTTTTTTAGAGTTAAAATTTCTTTCCCTCCGGTAGACTTCTTTTATAAAAAAACAGCATTAATCAAAAATAGCAGACTTTAAACTCAAATTAACAACAAAGTACACACAAAAATCTTTATAAACGAAAATAAATAGGGATTAAAACTTTAAAACTGTCTGATCATACTCAGAACTTAAAGTGTTTTGATTTTTTTGTGTTTTTTTCGTCTTAGGGGTTTTTTAAAAATTATAAAAATAAAAATTTTATTAAATAAGATAATTTTAATAGAAATGTTTTTTATTTATCATTCTCGATTCTTGATATCCCCTCTTTTATTAAAAAATTTTAAGAAAATACATATCAATAAAACAAATATCAAAATGTTATGCGGGGACCGAAACAGTTTTAGACCTGAAAGACTGTTTCAGAAATAAAATATAAACTAAAATGGGTTGTACACCACATAAAATAGTGTACAATCATTGTTCAATGCTCTTCTTTTATCATTATTTCTTTTTATAAAATTTACTAAAAATTTTATATATTTAAATATTTTTGAGAAGAAGGGCATGAACAAATCTAAAATCATAAAATTTATGTCGTAACTATTCTTATTTTATAAAATTATATTTCTTCTTACCCCTATGCAAGAATTAACTATTAAGAATCTGACATGGCGACGGCTACACGAATAGTTGGTTGTTTTAAAGGGTTTTGCGGACGGAGAAGATGTTAATATTGGCTGAGGGAACACGCTTTTTATTGCAAGAGTGTGCAATTTAGATGACTTGCTTGTGAAAAAACTAATCTTTTTATTCTCTTAGAGGGGCAGCCAGCCTTCAGGGCCTCACTGAAGTTTAAGGTGAATATGGAAGGCAAAACTTGTTGATTTATGGAAGGTCTTAGCGGCAAGGTGTAATAGCACGCAAAAGTCCTAACATCATTGAATGACTTTTATTTTTTTAAACAGATAAATGACACCAAAAGTTTTATGGACCTATGTAGATTAGGAAATACGGTAGTGGAGTTTGAAATGTTAAATTATAAAGCTGTAATCAACATTATTATATCTAAAGCTCCTTCTGTTTTAAAGCAACGCTATATAGTTTTTCTTGCTCATGCCAAGATTGGAGTGATTTCCTGAGGCAAGCTGAGGGTGCAGCTTGGATAGCTTTTCCCATTTGCTCTAATGACAAGTCTATTGAAGTTAAATCTCTTTTAACCAATAACATGATTAAAACACGAAACTTTCGCCAAAAAAAGTTTTTACCACAGAAGAAGGATAATCGAGTTGTCAAGAACACTTTAGATTAAATACTTACAGTATTAAGAGCTGTTAACCAATCCTTGCTTCGTTGAAGTGGAGATTAATGGTTTTATCTTGTCGTGCCTTAATTGATACTGGAGCGGATGTGTTTCCTATTTGTTCTTACGATGTTATTAAAGGTCTTAACATAAAGATAAAGATTGCCGATTCAATCTACAAGAATATTCGGAATGTGAAATAAGTTTAAAGATAAAGGTAAAGTCTTTGATCTCAAAGCAAAAATGGGAGAATCTTGCTTCATATTTTCCTTATATCACGAAATGGTCACCGACTATTATTATACTTGGAATTGATGTTATTATGAAGAATCAAATGCTTATAGAGTATTTAGTTAAGAGATTTGCAGAATCTAACAAGGTTGCCTCTTTAGTTAACAGGGTAAATTATGTGTCTATAGAAGATAAATATCAAGACTTGTTTAAAACGGAGATATCAGAGATGAGCTTGTGTAACATAGGCAGGCATGAAATTGAGACAATAACTGTTAAACCTATTTATCAAAAAAACAACAAGATTCCTATACATTATGAAAAAGAGATTCTGAACCCCAACAAAAATTTTTTTACAAAAAGAAAAACTGAATTAGCATAATTAGAAATAGTAAAAGCCCATGGAACAGTAGAGTGGTTCCTGTTTCTAACCTGAGGGTCGTTGAGATTATGTATAGATTATAGAGATCTAAATAAAGTTACAGTTAAAGATAATACCCTTTGCCGAGAATTGATGAGATTTAGACGATCTCTCTGAGGCATGCGTTTTTTCAACTTAGATGCGACCTCTGGCTATTATCAAATTGCAATGTCTGAGAAAGATAAAGGAAAACTGCGTTTAGTTGGAGAGGTGGACATTAGAATTTAATAGGGCCCTTTGGGCTATGTAACGCTCCTGCTACCTTTCAAAGGACGATGGACACAATTTTTATGAAAAGAGAAAATAGGCAATTGTAATGCCATTACTTGGATGATATTAGTGTGTACTTAAGAACCATCAGGAACACAGACAACATTTAGAAGTGGTCCTTGGAAAATTAAAAGCAGCTAATATAGCTCTTAACAAAAAAAATGTAAATTTTTTAAAGATGAAATAAAATTCTTGGCAACGTAGTCACTAAAGATTCAATTAAGCCAGATCCAGAAAAAATCTCTGCAATATTTAACTACGTGGATGGCCGGGACTAATGTGGCTCAACTGAGGTCATTTCTAGGACTTATAAATTACTGTAGGGAATTTATTCCATGTTTAGCATCGATAGCTCTCTCCATATATGATCATGTTAAAAAGGTGAATCTAAAAGGAGTATAAGGAAAATAGTCTTTGATGAAAAAAGTAAGAAAAGCATTTAAAATTTAAAAGAACAACTTACAGAAATACTTTGAGATACAAACCAAATTTTAATAAACAATTATAAACACTGATGCTTCAGAAACGGTATAGGAGCAATTTTATCACAAATAGGTGAAGATAATAAAGAAAAATTCGTAAGTGCATACAGTAAGAGCTTAGAAAGGCTCATAAAAACTACTCTGTCACAGACAAAGAGCTATTGGCGGTAGTAAAGAGCATTGAGCACTTTCGAAATTATACTGTAGGAAGAGAATTTAGCCTTAGAACAGATCATAAGGCACTTACGTACTTGTGGGAGACAAAAAATCCAACAAGTTAGACTTACTAAGATGGGCTATGAAGTTGCAAGAGTACTCTTTTAAACCATTGTATATAAAGGGGAGACAATGGGCTATGGGCTTAGTCGTCAGAGCCACAAAATTACAAGGATACACAAAATAAGAACAGAGGAGTTGAACTCAGAAACTAAAACTAAAATTATAGAGTCTTACCATCTATACTCGGGACATGGAAGCATAAATACAATGAAATTTATGATCTCTGCTAGATACCAATGGAAAAGTCTTTTAAGGACATTGAATCATATTTAGAAGTGGTGAATATGCCTTAAGAGTGGATATATTTTAAAAAATACAAAAAATAGAGTAATAGTCTCTGAAAGACCAAATCAGATGGGGGTAGTAGACATGATTGGCAAATATGCAATGATTCAGGAAACAATAGTTTTATTTTTTATTGCAATTGATCATTTTTCAAAATGGGTAGAAACTGCAGTTGTAAAGCAGAAGAAACAAGGAACGGCTATTGCTTGAATGATTTAAAAAGTTATTTTAGATAAACACGGGATTCCTAACACAATTCTTACCGACAATGGTTTAGAATTCTTAAATAAGGAGATTAAAGCCCTAGCTGACAAAAATGGAATAAACTGGATAAATAGTTCCCCGGAACATCATGAAACGGTTGGAGCAGTAGAAAGAGCAAATCAATCACTTATGAACATCCTAAAAAAACTTACTAATTTCGGAACTACAAGTTGGAATAGGAAGCTTGAGCAAGCACAAAAAGTTTAAATTATTCGTACAATAGAAGTATTGGAACTTCTCCATATATTCTGAAAGAAAAAAGTTTCTATGTTTCCCATTGACATAGAGTTAGGTCATCAGATATTGTATTTCTCAGCGGAGATGAAATTTTCTTAAAAGGGATGAAAACTTCAAACAGTATAAGAAAGCTATAATTAAAGGAAAACTAGAATAGTTAAAACCTGCATAAGGTGACAAGGTTCTTATCTATAAAGAAAATCCTGTTGGGAAATTTGGCTGTAATTGGGAAAAAGGATTCATTATTGAAGATAGAATTCTACCGGACGCATATTTAGTAAAAAAGGGCAGAAGGAAATACAGGCTTAATAAATCTAGAGTTAAATTAGATACTTCAATTTAGAGGGAGAGTGTCGTAACTATTCTTATTTTATAAATTATATTTCTTCTTACCCCTATGCAAGAATTAACTATTAAAGAATCTGACAATTTAGATTTTAATACAATGTTTCTTTAATAGAAATGTTTTGTCGTGGTAGGCACGACACTAAATTTTATAAATAAATATGTCTTTTTTAAAAAATATCTTCTTTCAATGACCCAAAGCAGGCCGGGGGTGCGGACCCGGTCCCAGCAATGACATAATTGGACGATATCTTGTACATCGATAACGAATTTATTGGTTGTAAAAAACGGGCAATGTAGAAGAAAGAAGCCCTATTTTTTGATTCTTTCTT
Organism: Byasa hedistus; assembly: GCA_029286795.1. Lineage (NCBI taxonomy): Eukaryota > Metazoa > Arthropoda > Insecta > Lepidoptera > Papilionidae > Byasa > Byasa hedistus. The sequence continues at coordinate 44,343 of JAGSMW010000112.1, forward strand.
GGCTGTGAAAAAATACAACGTTATAATAACTTATTAGCTATCTATGAGTACCTTGCTAGGGATTACGAACAAAGGGTTCTTAATGACGGTTCAATGGCGAAACGTACTTATCAGAGAGCCGAAAAAAAAAAATCTTGTTGATTATTTAGATTTAGGAATCATGAGCACAAAGATATATGATGGGAGGAGAGTCTCACAGTGTTCAAAGTGATGAAACTGTTATATATAAAGGAACCTTTAATCCAGTCACCGTCCAAACCTTATTTATATGATAATATCCGAAGCTAAACTGGTTGTAGGAATTTATAGAAGAGCTCACGGATAGAATCTATATTGAAGTAGTGGAAATAGGAAGGCTGAAACTCTTTCGAATCTAATCAAAAAACAGTTGATGAGGGACTTTGATATTACTGACGGATATCTTTATCCAAAAGCTGTACATGATTCACTTTGCACTCATGAGATTGTAAATCATAGTATTGGATTTAAGAATAAAAATGGGTTTTCTACCACAACATCGAAAATTTATGGTCTCAGTTGAGATTACGAGGAAAAAAAGAGGTAAGATGTTAAATCAAAATGGACCGGACGTTACGGCCTGAATATCAAAAAAAATTTGAAAAAATAACCTCTCTACAAATCAAGTTTTTAAATGTAAAAAAAATTTAATCTAGAATAGAATCTTTAGAGTTATTTTTTTTGGTGCCACAGGTAGGAGGATTCTTCATAGAGACTCTGGGTGGGTGACACTGGGGTTCAAGGTCCCACTCGAGTACTGTGAGATTCCTACTCACTAAAACCCCCTCCTTTTTATGTAGCCTTTTATCATACCCATCTGGGCTTTGATTTCGGGAGAACCTATCCACTAGTCCTTTCCCCAATCCATGCCGAACATGTAGTCCACAGTTAGACAGTAGTTAACTGGCGTGGTTAGTAACCCGGGGAGAGAGCATCATCGTAATGGTTATAGTCGGCCCCATATCTTCAGGACTGATTGCAAGCACACCCTCTATTACACTACCAACTCACTAAGGATTGCGAATCAAGATCCCAACTGTTTTCGAGCGGTGCGCGCAGTCTTCCGATAGGTCATATCCGCTGGACCTTTTACCCTACTTAGTCTAGCTCTCCTCGGGAATTCTTACTATTCAAGTCCCACCTTGAAAGTTTTGAGTCCCACGCGGGATTCGAACCCGCCACCATTATCCTCTCGGACTGGGAGCTCTCCCACTGAGCTATGGGACTCCTTTAGAGTTAAAGAGAAGAGAGAAGAGAAAAGATTTAACAAATAGAAAATAGATAGAGAGAAAGAATAAAGATAAAGAAAATATAAGTTAAGTTATATAATAATTAAATATAAAATATTTAATTTTTTTTTTATTATATATTTTTAATTATTTAGTTGAATATAAAATATAAAATTATAATTATATATTAATATATATTTATAAACCCACAAATTGTTTTGAAATGTTTTAAATTATCCTATTTTTCATCTCCTGTAATAAGATAAGTATTTTTTGTTTGCTTTACTAAATTCAGGTGCCTCCTAGATAAACTAATTGTTTGGTACATAGAACTTTTATTTATATGATCTCTATGCGTAAACATTTTAGCAAGCTCACTATACTGGATGGGATACTTCATTTTCTCTATTTAGTGAGAATTAAAACCTTTTGCTCCATTGTTTGTAAATGGAATATTTAATTTTATTCTTGAATAAATGTCGTTATGTATAAAGAAATAACTTAAATACCAATTTTTTTCGTATAATAAAGAAATTTATCAATTTTTTCATCTTTATTTATATAGATCTAATATTGAGATTTTCGCTGTTCAATGTTTGTTTTCTATATTCTTCCTTGATAAACACGAAACATAAAAAACTTTGATTAAAAATTTAAAACTTTTATCACCACGGTTTAGACTTCAAGTCCAAGATTCTTGATTTTTTATAAACTGCCTGCGAATAGTGGAACAAACAAGTCTACAATTAACTTTTGGAAATGTAACCACAGAGAATTTTTTATGCTCAATTCAAAGTCTAACTAAAATACGTTATTCATTGAATCTAGTCCTCCCTGAGACTTCAGGATATTCAATGCAACTTCATAAGTATCTTGTGTCTTATCTGGAAGTTAAAAAAAAAAATGAACAAATTTACACTAGAGTAACTCGATATATTACAAAAAGTTGATAAAAGAGTTGGGGAAGGCGTAAAAGTTCCGTCTACTGCGAACGTATTTGATTTTTTTTGCCTCATTTAAAATTTTCGGGCCTCCAGGAATGCTACAACCTTTTTACAGTATAGTTCCGTAATTATCATACTGTACAAACTTTTCCCCGGAGGTGTAAGCAACAGTTCCTCAGATATATCATAATTACCCTTGAAACTCTGTAACTACATGATAAGGATTGCAATATCCTTATTTTCTTTTTAATGCTTTCTATCTGGTGTACTTAGGGATCTGGCCAGTTTGGGAGAAAAACTCAACCAAACTTGTAGTTTTAAGGCCTGTCCCTTTTGTTATCTTTTATTTTAAATAACAATCTCGCAGAAAACTTTTTTTAATTTTGATGGGTGAGGAATCAGAGAGTTTATTATAGTTTAGTTAAAATAAACAAATAAACATTGATTAATTAAAACATAAACAAATAAACATATGTGGTAAAATATTACCACACTATCTTCGGAATTTGTTGTTCTCCTGCATCATCAAGCTATCTGATATTGAAGCAGAGGCAATTACTAATATCGTTTTTCGTCTTTCAGTATTTATACTATCAGATAAAATACTTTCTCGAAAACAAAAAGCCTTACCTCAGACGAGGTCAAAGCTTCATGATTATGCTCTTGATTTTCGAGGATATTTTTATCTTCAGGTTGAACTTTATAAAAACCATTACATGATTTGATAAAGCATGACACTTAGTGTATGCCAATGTTTCCACCTTTTTGTAGTATTTGTAACCTTTGTTCACATAAACAACTTTTCCTCGTTAGAACGAATTTCCTTAGGAATATCCATTGATTTAAAACTTTCTCTTCATAGTCGATTTTCATTTTTAGGGGGTATTTTTTTTTTTTCAAATTTTTTTGGTTGGTGATGGCTTTTAGGGCCCTATTTTTTGAAAAAATTTAACCCCTAAAATGAAATTAGCTGAACTTTTAGACAGACTGAAACCGAGCAAGATGCTTTTAACCTCTCTGTGTCTTTGAATCTTATTAACATAAGCCCAAAAAGGTGTGAGTGTGGTAAGTTGATGCAATCGAAAAGGGTAAGAAGACATGGAATCGATGGCCGTTGGAGATTTATAATTTATAAAATCCGAAAAACAAGTCTTTTTTCGAAATACGATGTTTATTAACTTTCATGTTTCCATATCAACTACATTAAGGATTATTTAAATGTATTGTATGGGAGTAAGCACGAGTTTTCATTGTTGAAGAATTGGATGTAAGTAGGCATGCTGTATACGGCGTAATAGATCATCTTTTAAAAAAAGTTGACAATGGATATTACAATGATACATTTAACAAATTAGGTCCTGATGAAACCATTGTTGAAGTCGATAGACCCATATATGCACAAGGAGAGACGGGAGAGATCGAATTTTGGCTGGGGAAAAAGTATGGATGATGTGCTAATCTGCAGACAGACACAAAAAGAATCGCATTAAAAGTTACGCAAAGAAGGCGTAGCAGCGATTGTATTTCTTTTATCAAAGATTTTGTTAGTCTAGGAACTCATATTGTCACAGATTGTTGAAGGGATATTCACAATTGGGGTATCATGGTATGTAATAAGTACATAATTAAATACTAAACTACACTTTGTTGATCCTGATAATCCTTAATCCATACTCAGACAATAGAAGGGGGGGGGGGGGGGGGGGTGGGAATATTGGAAAGGATTTTAAAAGTACTTGTGTCAATACTAATGATTTTTCTTCTATCGTGAAAGCTGCAAACAGATATGTTTTTACTAAAAATATGGGATTAGTCAACCTTTATTCAAAGTTCATTACATATTTATCACTAAATACTTAGTTTTTTTTTTTTTCAAAAATAGGGTCCCCAAAAACTACCAGTTACCATTTTTTTTTATAGTCAGGCGGAAACGTCCGCTCACGGTTAAAAAGTCGTCAGTACAAGCATTTAGAAGAAATTATTTTTTGATATTATAACCTTAAACCTGGTAACTTCAAGTAAACGAAGTGTGATTTGGTATGAGATTGCAAATTTTTCATTTAAAATTAAAAGAAGAAAAAAATTATTCTTATCAAAAAAGTAAACTAAATATCTTTAATTTTTAAAAGACGAAATATATATTTTTGACATATCCCACCATGAAGTAGGTTTCGAGAACCTTTTAGTATAAATGCTTTATTGTCTTTGGTTGATGGTGAAGGACCACCTTGCCGTAGTTCTAGTCCATCCTTTGTTTAAAAAAAGTAACTATCATTTGTTTTATTTATAGTTTTTGTAAATTAAAATAAACAAAAGTTAAATGAATCATCAACAATTAATAAAAGTTAAATGAAATCACAAACAATAAACAAAACTAAATGATTAATTACACCCCAAAGCTTGTGGGGATACCACAATTTTAAAAAGTCTATTCGAGTGTCGATTATTAAATTTCCAAACAAATTCATCTAATAAATCCTTTCTTTTTTCAGTTCTGATTCCCTTTCCTCTTTTAATCTCAAGGTTGAGTTCGTTACTGAACGATTCTACGGCTTGATTGTTAACGCCTGTCTCATGATTGATAAATTCTCTTTTGTGACAAACAGTGACATGAGTATATCCTAAAGAACTCATCTTTTATATGATTTATGCTCATATGTACATTATTGTGCTTTCTTTTGACATTTTCAATATAAATTGAGTATATCATGTATCAGCTTTTTTATTAGAGATTGCACAAGCAAAAGCATGAGTAATTTTATCTTCCATTTCACAATACAAAGAGCATCTGTTTTATTTTTTGGAACTCTACCTCCATTAGCCTAATCTTATGATGTGTTTTAAACCAGTTTCGTCTATTTCAACAAACAACTAGCGGACCTCCTAGCTTATCGTGTCTTTTATCATAGACATTAACAATCTCATGAAATTCTTGTTATAATTTTTTTAGAAGTTCTTCCATCGATTTTCATTCCTTGGCAAATCGATTCTTGAGGAATATTTAACGACCATCTGCACAACACTTTCAAAATCTTGAGAATGGGTAAATTAAAGCCACTGAAAAAACTTTCATTTCTAATTTTCATGTCCGAGAATGACGTGTTTTAGTATTTATTCTTAATAAATTAAATCTAATTTATTAAAACTAATAAAGACAGATCCCCCTAAGATCGATCAATGTCATTTACAAACCAATAATGGTTTTAGTCTAAGACATGACCTAATAGAAAGTCTTTTTCCTATTTTTAAAAGCATGCTTCGTTGTCACAAACCTTCCCAAGAATTCCTTCTCTTGATTTACTAAATTTTTTCTCAAGCATTGGAAGATGACAAGATTTACACATTTGATTCTATTTCAAAAGCTTAATATCTCTTAAAGCTTTTATAAATCACAAGTATTCAGTGTTGTCATGCTCATCTCTAGCTCATAAATCGACATTTAAGGGAATAAAAAAAAATTTTTAAATAATTGGTGGGAAAATTTTCAGCATTTTTTTACCCATTGGGTAAAAAAATGCACTTGATCCAAGAAATTAGGTAATTTTTACTCTTTTTCTTTCTTTTTTTATTATAAGGGTAGGGTCCCCCTTACTCTTGGCCGGTGGGTAGCCTTGAGCCGTAAAGGGAAAAACACCATTCTTGCAACTACAGGGAATAGCGCTGATCTGTTAAAAAAATGGTAGAACGTACATAGTGGAATGAAGCTATCTGTTCCTTTAACAGAAACAAGTGTCCTCAAGACTAGATGTCAGTTCAAGGAAGCATTTAAAATCAGAGACTCTTCTCTCAGTCAATAGATGAAGTTTCAATGATGTCCAAGTATGCTTTAAATGCCATTGATAAGTCTTAGAAGTGTATCATGTTAGATCGTATCTTTGGTGGAAAGACAATTTTACTAGGTGGTGATTTCAGACAAACTGCCAATATCGTAATCAAAGGGACAACAAGAGATATTATTGAGAATTCAGTCATGAGTTCGAGACTTGGGTCAGCTAACCATTTTTGTCCCCTTTCAATTAATAGGAGAGCTGAGAACCAATCCGATTTCTCAGAATGGTTACTTGGTGTTGGAAATGGAAGTCTGAATGATGATAAAAGAGATTCCTTAACCAGATGAGATCTTAGAAGAGAAGAATTTAGTATCTTCTATATATGGTACTGAGAGATTAAGTAATGTGGATAAAAGTGTCTATTCAAATATATTTTAACCACTTAGAATGATTATGCAAACTTGATTAACACTGAGGTGCTGGCTCCTTTAGAAAGGGGAATATAGGACATATTTTAGTTCAGATAGCATTGTTTCTGATGATGCAAATAAACATTTATAGGGTGGGCGACGATTCGCATTTTTGTGACGTCACAATTAAAGAAAGTAAAATAAACATTTGGTATCCAAATACCAAAGCATTATTTTTTACTATGACTCCTACATGCGTAATAATAGTTTTTCCCTCTAAAAAGTATTTAAGAGCAATCTGGAGAGGGGCATGGAAAATATATTAAATGTTTAAATAAAACTTTTAGATACATTTTTATAGTGGGTGGATACCACAACATTTATTTTATTCATGGATGGATTCATCTATATTTGATTTATTTATGTATTTTCCCTTCATTCTCTCATGTTTTTTTTACCCATCTAACAGTATTTAAATCTTTTATACCCCTGAGGGGATGAGATTCTGCAAAAAATCTTGGATCAAGTGTAACTTTGTGCCCCGACGGGTCACAAAGTACACTTGATCCATAAATTTTTATATTTTAAACCCCAGTGAAAAATCTTGGGGAAACTTAGAACAATAAATTTTAGGTTCAGTTTCTTTTAACAAAAGCATTATTGAAAAGTTTTCAAAGAGGAAACCTACAATTTAGCTCAAAGAACAAGGAGTTCGTTCAAAAGATAAGTAGTGGTAGATAGTTTCCTCCTACTATAACAAAAGAAGATCAAACTCGCAAGTCAGACTTCGATGCAGACATTACTATGAGTAAAGAAATTGGTTATCGATAGATACTCTTGAAAAGAGATCCATGTATTCGCTTGGTTAAAAAAGAGTTTTGAGAAGATTGCAGCAGATGGATGGATTCACAGCAGAAATGTGAGCTTCTTGAACATATGCTTGTAGACCAGGATCTAGAGATGGAGGTTTAGCGCAGAGGACTACAAAAACATAAATCGAGAAGTCTTTTATATACGTATCCTGTAGGTAGTTATCTTGAATTTTGAAAAGCTTGGATAGTATAAACAAGATACATTTCGAGATTTTTAAGGATTTTTACAACATTATCCGTTTTCATTTAGTGGAAATTTATTCTTTGCATATAAGGGGCAGTACGATGGAATACTGCCGAAAGTTTGAAGAAGTTTTTAAAAACGGTGTAGTTATTTATACGAGAGATTTATAATAAAAATGGAGTTACTGCAGTTGAAGAAATGTTTGAAATTAAGAGTATGTGAAGACAAATTATTGCAGAATTTTCTAGTGTAGATCTGAAAACATTAAAGGTTGATACGATTTATCAAAATGGTGTTCATTTCATAAGAGTTCGAACTCAATATAGTTTCTAAATTGCAGAAAACATACAAGATCAAGTTTCTCTCAAAAGATGAGCGATTTTTTTGGATTATGATAAAAATAAGTCTAATAAACGTGGTGTTCAGATAAACCAATGTAATGTGTGAAAAGAAAATATTATCTAGGACTACCTGAGGTTGAAGTCACTATTAATTGTGCATCAGAGAATATTCAAATGCTACGATTGGATACAGGCTACGAAGAATTTTATTTCTAAAAATGGTCTTTTACAGCTTAAAAATTGAAATCCGTGAAGAACAATGAGTTCTCAACAATTTTCGGAAACAACACGCAAAAAGACCAAATTTAAGCATACAACTTGGATTTAATTTTCCAATACCTCTCTTAGAAAAAATGTGAATTTTATATTTTGGATATTGGCCTGTTAAAGTCATTTTTAGTACTTGATTTTTTTATATAACGACGTTTTCTTATTGACTTTAAAAAATGACGCGTTTTATCTGTGACGGTCCAGTGGTCAATTTTTGGAAGTAATCAAACTGTTAAGGAATATGGAATGATGTATTTTTGTTGAAAGAGTATGTTTTATGCTTATGTGGAAAAGTTAAGTGAGGAAATTATTTAAAACTTAAAAGTTACAAAAATTTAATGAGAGCTTTTCAAAATGAATGTGGAACCTGTTTAAAGTAAGTTGAATAAAGATTTTTTAAAATTAAATCATTAAAATATTATCTTTGCACCTCCAAATATCAAAAAGCTGCTAGAGAGGAATATCGCAAGCTTTTAGATGTAAAAAATTATAGAAAAAAGGACATCTTTTTTGGAATGCCAGCCTCTTCTAATCGACAAGAAGATTGGTAGTGTAAGGTTGGTAGTCACCTTTCGAGAATTGATCAATACATAATTGAGTTAATTAATGTTTATTCCAAGTGTGCGTGAAGTTTATTACAACTTTGCAAGGGGAGATTTGTTCCTAAAATAGATTAAAAAATGGATTCAATCAGATTCCATTATAAATAAATTGTAAGAATGGATACCATTTCTATTGGCAGGGAACTTAACCAGTGTAGGAATGTTTAGAAAAGCTAATACTTGAATTCTATTTTTATATGATCTTTTCTCTCTATTTTGTGAGTCTCAAGCATCTCATCTTATTAATAAAATTTTTATTTTTATAATTTTTAACACCCTCTTAAGAAAAGTAATTGAGTAAAAAAAATTTTTAGATACGTGATCTGCTTAAAACAATCACATAATAGTTTATATTTGACCTGTAAAGCAAAACTAAACTTTTTTTTTTAAGCATTTTTGTGGGTAATTATACAACCTTTGAAGTTTTTTTTTCCATTGTAAATTTGACTAAGTTTTAATAAGACTTTACCAAATACATTAGAGAAGAGACAGAAAATTTAAGAATATATCAAGATAAGGGTAATATACAACAAACAGACCCCTTTTATAACGGAAAATAGCTGTCTGCTATTCATATTAAAAATATTAGTAAATTTTTATTTTGAATTTTTTAAACTCCTAAGATTAAAAAACCAGTAGACAAATAAAAAAAGTTGTTAGTGTGAAATATTAATTGACATGGAATATAGTCTATTATTAAATTTAAAATTATTTTTTAAGCATTTTTGTGTGTGCTATATACTTATTTTAAGTTTTTATTCCAATTTTGATTAGATTTTGCTTATTTTTCGGCCGTAATTTATAGAAGTTGAACTCAAGATAGAGAAAATCTATGAAGCGAAATTATAATGTGTGCAAAAACGCATAATAGTCCCCCCCGTTTTAACGGATAGCTCTGCTAATTCATCATCTCCCTTATTATAAAATTTTTATTTTTTTTATAATTTTTAAAACAAGACCCGAAGATTCTAAAAAAAAGTAAAAAAATTCAAAAGAATTTTAAGTTCTAATTAGGCCCCTTAGGGGACGTTTAAAAAGAATTGTATTTTGCCGTTTTGTCTTATAAGCCAGTTTTATATGTGCTTTGGAGCAATTTGATATTCAAATCTGTCATTTCATATTGAAAGATTTTTTTGTAAACTGTAAAGGAGCATATAAGAGATGCAGAAATTAAAACATTTTCAAAGAAAACAAATACAAATAAAAGTTGAAGTCCCGTTTTAACGGGATAGCTCTGCTAGTCTTTATTAATAAAAATGTTTATTTTTTAATTTTTTAACCACCCCTAAGAAAAAAAAAACAAAGAAAAATTTAGTCTCTGATTTATTTGCTTCAAATGCACATAGTTTGATATTTAAATTTAAATTGAATTCAAGCACTTTTAAAAAGCCTTATTTATATATATAGAACTTAAAGCCCTTTTAATAAAGATGGGTGGTATTTTGGTAACTTTTAGATGTTTAACTTAAATAAAGAAAATCTAATAAATAATTGAAAGATAATAGTATAATATAACCAAACGACTCTCGGGACACTCAGTTTCATTCAAACGGGATAGCTTGGCGAGTCATCATATTAATATCATATATATAAAGGAATGTTTTTTTTTTAATTTTTAACCCCTTCTTTTTAAAAAAGAAAGCAAAAATGTTAAAAATTCTAAGGTCAATTATGGCTAAGAGACGTTTAAAAAGAAAATTATGTCGCCTTTTTTTTCGTATGAAGCATTTTTGTATATACTTTGATATTGTTTGAGGTTTAAGTCTGCTATTTTAGATTCATTGCTGTTGTTTTGTATAACAAAGAAGCATCTGGGAATTCAAAAGATTGTTTAAGCTTTTAAAAAAAGACAAATAATAATACGTCACAGTCTCCCGTGTTAAACGGGATAGCTCTGCTGAGTCATATATATAAAAGAATGTTTTTATTTAATTTTTTAAAACCCCCTTCTTTGAGAACACCGCAAAAAAATCAAAAGAATTTAGAAGTTTCAAATTTTTTAGCCTCGCTACATTTTGTTAAAGTCCCGAACTAACTACTATTTATTTTTGTTTAAGTAATTTTTATATGTGTACTTTGGAATAATTTTGAGGGTAGACTCTGCCCTATCTTAGATTAATGCTGTTGTTTTTGGTAAAAAAAGAAGCAATACTGGGAGCCTTAAAAAACTCTCTATTTTTTTAGAAAAAAATATGAATATGCATAAACTTCCGTTTTACACGGGAAGCCCCCGGCTAGTCATATTATAAAGAAATGTTTTTTTTAATTTTTTAACCCCTTCTTTTTTAGAAAAACATATGAGAAATTTTAAAAGAAAATTTAAAGTTCTATTGTTGCTTTAAGGGCGATGTTTAAAAAAAAATTCCATCAGTTTTTGTTTTATAACATTTTTTGTATGTAACTTGTTTTCTAAATTTTGGTGTCCCAAATCTACCTATTTTCAATTATGGGGCGCGTTGTTTTTGACTAAAGAAAATATAGGAAAGTAAAAAATTATTACTTTTTTTTACTTTTTTTGACAAACTAACAAGTTAGCACATTCATAGGCCCCGTTTTTGACGGGATAGCTTCTGCTAGTCATCATATTAATAAAAGTATTTCACTTTAATTTTTTAACCCCTCTTCAAGAAAAATAAGAAAGTTCAAGGAATTCAGTTGAGATTTAGGTCAGACCAGTTTTTTGAGCTTTAAAATTTCTATTTTTTTTGTTTGATAATATTTTTATGTGTATACCTTTTTGTGTTAATTTGGAAGTCAATTCTGCTATTTTAGATTAATGATGCCTGTTTTTTGTATAAAATAGGTGTTTGGGACGTAAAATATGAATTACTCTTATTAAAAAAAAGAAAGTATACATAATCCCGTTTCACGTGATTAGCTCTGCCTAGTCTTATCAATAAAATTTTTTATTTTTTAATAATTTTCACTCCCCTAAGACAAACTAAAAAAATTTATTTAAGTTCTACAATTTGCTAAAGAAGCCATAGTGCGAATATTTGACTCCAAAATGTTTTTTTAAGAGAAGCAGTTTCAATATGGCTTTTCCATGAATTTGAGCCCTTTTTTTAATAAAAGATTTGGGGCACTTTTGGTAAACATAGAATTGAATCTTCAAATCAAAACATAATTCAAGATAACGGGTATAATACAAACTTCCTCGTTTAAAAAAAGGTAAGCTATGCTAGTTTCTTATATCATTTTTTGGAGGAAAACAGCCAATTATATGTCTCCACGTGTGTTTTGACGACATAATTGGAGGGAAAATAGAAGTAGGGTATAGAGTATCCCATAGTTAATAAAGCATACTCCTTAATAAGACTCTAAACCTATCCTGTCTGTCGTAGCATCGTTGATTACATGTTTATTGGTGCACAGAGTTCCCCTTTTATATCTTAGCTCATATTGGCTTATAAAAGTATATAAACTATTATACAGCCGGAGATGCAAGTAAACAGCACCCCTTAGACCACGACACTGTCACTCCTAAAATCTCCTCACTCCAATGCTCTTTGGTACCCGATATTCTAATGCTATGCTTCTTTCCTTTTTATTTCGCAAGGAGTCGTAATCCTCTTATTATGATAACACCTAATAATTTTACTGCTTTTTTTACATATTGTATTTTCTTATATTAATTCTTCATATTTTTTGTTTTTTTTGTTTGGTGCCACAGTAGGGGGGAAATTCTTCATAGAGCTCTGGTGGGTGAACTGTGGTTCAGTCCCACGTCGAGTACTGTGGTTCCTACTCACCAAAAAACCCCCTCTTTTATGTAGCCTTTTATCATACCCATCTGCGGCTTTGTTCCGAGAACCTATCCACTAGCTTGCTCTATATCCATGCTGAACATGTAGAATCCACAGTAGACAGTATAAAGGCGTGGTTAGTAACCGCGGGGAGAGAGCATCATCGTACTGGTATAGTCGGCCGGCCCCATATCTTCAGACGATTGCAAACACTCCTCTATACTAAGCACTACTCACTTGTGAATTGACTCAGTCTCCCCCGTTTCGAGCGGTGTGCGCAATTTCTTCACGACGGTCATATTCCCCGCTGGACCTTCAAAAAAGGACCCTACTTAGTCCAGCTCTCCTCGGATACTATTCCAATTCGCCAGTCCCCACCTGAAAGTTTGAGTCCTCCAGGCGGATTCGAACCCGCAAAGCCACATCCTCCTCGGACTGATGCTTCTCCACTGAGCCCATTGGACTCTAATTCTCATATTGTTTCTTTTTAACCTTTTTAATGCTTCTTCTACTATTGATCATGCCTTCTTTGCGTTTCTTTGCATGAATAACATGTCATCCATATATATCTCTACCCTTTTTCCCTTTTCCTTTAGATATTCCTCAAATTACGGTTCATTACTCGTTTCAAGATTTGTGGTGAGTTTTCTTATATCCTCAACCATACTGTTCCACTCATATATACTTCTCATTAATTAAAAGCTGTCTCTGTTGTTCACTTTCTTCTATTTCGATGTGATAAAATCCTCTTTGAGATCTATGACGGTAAAACTCTGAACCTTGTTGTATGTCTAATTATGTCCTCCTTATTTTTGCCAATTCCTATTCCTCTTTTTCTACAATATCGTTTAAAGCCATCAGATTACTACAGTCTTATTTCTCAATTGTGTTTCCTCAGAGCTCTTATCGGGTTCCTCAGACCGAATTTGACCATCCTTATACTCGCCTCTACGTTCCAATCCTAATGTGCTTCTCAGTGTCCTTCATAAGAGCTTGTGGAATAACCTGTCCTTTTTTCTAATAATTTTTCATTCCTGAAAGAGAACGATCTTGCATTTTTCTATTTTACAAATATTTCATTTGCTTTGATTTTCACTAGTACATTCGGAATATTTCCTCTTCCACGATTCTAACTCCTTATTAAATAACTAAATTGTCTTTTCAATCCTTTTTGAACCTTACTCCCTCTGTAGTTTTAACCCTACATTCTCTACTTTCGTCTTCCTCAACTAATTCTGGGATTTTTAAATCTCTTGGTGTGCCTTCCTATCATCATAATTTATTATAAAAATATCATTATCAGAAAAATAGAAAAAAAAAAATATTAATCTTAGATTTTTATTAAAATTATCGTTCTTTGGGTACTCCAAAGTTCCTAGCGACATACCAAACGCCCACAATTTTAAAAACACTTGACTAATCTCTCAGTAAAGTTCTCCTGAACTTTTAATAGCTCTCAACTTCCATCACCTATTTACTGTTGTATCTTATTAAAATCCTCCATCTTCTATAAGCTCACTTCTTTAGCTATACTTTATTTTCTTTTTCCCATAATATCTTCCAATTTAACCTTTAATTCACTGACCTTCTGCCTCCAGCTAATATTCTCAACTATAAAATTTTTTAGCTATTTGGAGCTTAATATAAACCTCTCTTTTCCAGAAAACCTCTGAAATCTAATCCATCCTCGGCTCGTAAACAATTTCTTTTTAGATCACTCAACATTTTAGACTCCTGTCACGGTTAACCGCTTGTCACACCGTCATTCGGTATCCGCCAATCCCATGTGTTTATTTGTCATAATAGAATAGGGGGGTTAAAAGAAATACAGTCCGATGCAAAATCTTAAGACACCCCCTTCATAAAAAAACTAAGGCTTTTGTTATTGAAGAAAGATAGTGAGGCTATAAAAGTAAGTTTATTATCTTTTAGACATTTTTCATGTGTACTTAAATAATACGATTTAAATAAAGGTCTTTTAAAAAATTTTTTTTTTTTAGTAAAAAAATGTTGCAAAACTTAAGACAGTTGCCGATTAAGATAATTTAATATTGATTGAGCCCTCATTGTTTTCCATAACCTTCTTAATTCTTTTTTCCATAATTACCCAAATTTCGCCAACAAAGATGATTGATATAATCCCCAGTTTTCAGAAAATCGACCTTTTTAATTGATTTAAAGCAGTTATTAGGTCTTTTTCCGTTAGCATAAACTCTCTAGAAAGTTCTCCCCAAAGATTTTCTATCGGATTTTAAGTCTTAGAGGATAAGGGAGCACACAGGTGTTTCCATATTTTTACTTTTGTAACACCAATTTTTGTTGAGACTGAAAACATGAGGTTTTGCATTATCTTGTTAGAAAAGTTCTTTTGTTGAATTCGGTTGTCATAAATAAATGGAAGTAAATAATCGTTTGTAATACCTCTGGTACGTTGTTACTAGTTATTGTTCTAGTTATGAAAGACAATTCGATTTTTGTCTATAAAAGTTAAAAAACCCCCAAAACAGAACTGATAAACCACCTAGGGCCTCTGCGTAATATATGACCTCTTTCGTGAGTTAATACCGGTTAATAGTAGTTGTATCAGTTCTGGACATCTAATAAACTTTTCTCGTCAGAAAATATTACATCACGCCATTTATTTCTAAAATCTCGGTATTTAGCTGAAAAAAAGAATTCTATTTTTTTATTCTTAAAAAAAGGTATTAGCTTAGCGTATTTTTAAAGTTTTGCCTTCATCTTTTGAAAATAATTCTAGTTATTGTCTTTATGAACGTTAATAGATAACTTAGACTTTATTCATAGCTGTAATGTTCTTACCACTAAGCTAATGCAATTATTTCGATCTTACTCTGAAATAAAGATTTTTTTGGACTCCGAGGACTATTTTTCCAAAGTTGTAGGGATATCAAAGTATTATGATAACCACATCTTAATTTTTTTATTTTCTCGGCTTATTTTTGAATTGATTTTTTTTTGTCTTTTCATCAGTAAAATAATAGAATTTTCTGCGATTCAGTAAGAAAAGATGCTTTACTCATATTGGAGATTTAAAAATTAATTTTTTTATATTTTTTGGAGGGGTTTGCTTTTACTGCCAAATCCTTAAATGTCTTAAGATTTTGCAACATTTTTTTAAAAGGACCTTTAT
Organism: Byasa hedistus; assembly: GCA_029286795.1. Taxonomy (NCBI): domain Eukaryota; kingdom Metazoa; phylum Arthropoda; class Insecta; order Lepidoptera; family Papilionidae; genus Byasa; species Byasa hedistus. The sequence continues at coordinate 59,880 of JAGSMW010000112.1, forward strand.
TTTAATAGTATTATTTAAATACACATAAAAATGTCTCTTAAAAGGAATAGAAAACTTAATAGTATAGCCTCACTATCTTTCTTTAATAAAAAAGAAATTAGTTTTTTTAGAAAAAAGGGTGCTTAAGATTTTGCATCGGACTGTAAATATATAGACAAAGTATTTTCATTACACCCGTCAAATTTGACGTGCCGTAGAGAGAGGTATCTATATAAGAATTCCCGTAAATGGTATTAACAAAAAAATTTAGTAGGGAATTTCCGAATCGCTTGAAAGCATATGAGGGGGGTTGTAAAAAAAATTAGAAATTGCAAAAAATGACACTTTTTTAAAAAAACACATCTTCTTAAAAAAACTTAAAAATAAATTTGAAAAAAAAACTAGAGATTACACTTTTAAAGAATCTTGTTTGAGGAGGGAAAGTATTTTTTTTTGTAAAATAAAAAATTTTAATTAATTCAAATCTTTTCTATGTTGTTACACTTTTCAAATAAGCTCCCATCGTTTTGTCCAAAAAACCCAGATTTTAATTTCATTAAGGTTGATTGAAAAACTGATATTAAATGTCTTCATTAATTTTTTTGATGATCTCGATCCTAAATTCAAAAAAAATCTTTAAGTAAAAAAATCCAAAATTTTTTCGGAAAAATCCGAGATGTCATAATATCATTTTTAAAAAACTCGGCAAAAAAAATAACTAGTTCTATAGTCAATAACATTATCTTCTACTTTCAAGGCTTTATCTTTCAGAAATTCTTCAATTGAAATCAAATTATCTTCGTCTTTCTTTTTTTTCTCAAAGGCGTATCGTCTTTATTTATTTTTCTGAAGGATCCTGATTTTAATTCCTAAAAATCCAAGAAGTTTAATAAAAAAATCATATCTTTCAGCTTGTCTTTGTTCAAAACTTCTACCAAAAAAGAAATTTCAAAGTATTCTTACCTTGGATAAAGCTTGAAAAAGTAGTAGTTTTTCCGAAATTTCTTAGCTTATTCTTTTTGTTTCCTCGTCACGTATAGCAAAACTTAGCAAATTGGAAAATAGCTTCTTCAGTTGATGTCACCTTCGAATGTTATTCCGTAAGTCACAATCTTTGTAAAAAGAGTCTGAATGACAAAAAAATATTTTTTGGCATAAAAAAAGGATAGTAGAACTTAGAAGAATCTAAGAGTCCTTATTTTTTTCCTCAACAAAATGATTTGAACCTAAAAGGCTACTACGTAAGGTTTATCAATCTCAAATTCAATTTTTTTTTTATCTTCCTCATTACTAAAGAAGTAATAAACTTTATAGTGCTTTTTTGATTTCATTAATAAAGGATGTTAAATAATAAAGATTTATCATACACAGGGTGACCAATATTGAAATTTAATAATTTCCATTTTTATACCAAACATGTAAAATTCAATATGATATTTTTCTTTTCCAATCTCTTCCATAGATTTTCATGTATTCTTCGGAAAATTATTTATATTTTCACATTGAAAAAAAAAGAATGTTCGAATTCATCTGGATAAAGTTCTAGTACTGATTCTAAATCTTCAATTGGTATCTTCCAAGTAAGCTCTCACTATTCATGAGTACTACGTCATTCATAATCATATTGAGTGTGTGATTATCATCTTTTTTTAAGAATTATGGTTTGTATTACAATCATGTTCTATGTAGGTCATTTACCAATGACATTATAGGTTACTTTTGCATAATCTTCTCAAAAACAATTCTAGCTTGCCCACATATTATTTGCTCTATATTTGCTTCCGTTTTTTTTAGAAATTCCTAGGACAAGTTAGTTATAATTAAAGAACAAATAAAGAAAAACTTAAACCCCCAGTAAATAAATTGATTATCATAGGGATATATACTTTTGACCGGATTTATACTTTTAAATATTCTATTTATTGGATATAGTGTTTCTCAGACCTCTTAATATTAGAACAGGAAACTACAGGAAAAAAAACATTGCTTAACCTAGTATTGATAGTTTTATTGTTAAAAAGTTTGCAAATAAAAAAAATGTTTATTGACTATTTTCAGCTTATGAAACCTTTATTTACCTTTTTAGATGTTTTTTTTAACAATGTCGTCTATATTTTTTTTAGAGGATGAAAAAGCTTCTATAAGGAGAATGGAACCTTTTTTATAAATATACCATTTTAATCAGTTTCGCTTGAATATTAACAGTAACTTTTAATATTGTTTAAAAAGTAACAAAGACATCAGTCAGAACATGACGATATGAAAAATATTTTGTAAAAGGAAAACACTAGAATAATTGCAAAATATTTTTAGGTTGATCTATAATTTACCTACTTTTCCTTCCAAATTTTGCCTTTAGGGTTCACAAATTATTTAAAATTACAACAAAGTACAAAAAACGTGATGTCTCAAAATGCCTAATTTTTTTTGAAAAATTTTTTAACCCCATATATGAATCATTTCTTTTGGATATGCGGTCAGAACGGGAAATGACATACCAGGTCGTTAATGGCTTTAAATTCAGATATAAAGCAAGGGAACTAATAGTACAACCTATTGGAAGGCCACAATGACAAATTGCATGCAAGAGCATTTTCTGAGGTTTTGAAACTAATTAAAACAAGTGGTAATGAACATGCATTTAGTAAGATTTTAATGCGTTCTTAAGTCTCAGTTCAAGTCTATGGTATTCGACATATTGGAACGCTCTCCCTTTTTATCATTAAATGAACTTTGTTAATAACAGAGAATGGTAGATTCTATTCAAGATACCTCTTGAGTATGTGATGAAGTTTTCTTACAGACTGGTCTTTCGATAGCTTAAAAGCGTCGATATATAGATGGAAGGCCATCTTATGCCATCTACAGGTATCTTGGATTCTGCGTATTTTGATATTAGTGAATTTTATTTACCAAATGGTGAATAGCTTTCTGTTACACAGAGAATTGATGAAGAAAGAATAGTTATAAACTTGTGATGATTTATTATTTACAAAGATTCACAAGAGCTAGAAATTTTTAAGGTTAACATGGACGGGACTTTTAATCTACATCAAATAGCTTTTACCAGGTCTAATTTTACATGGTGAATTTAATGCCCAAAGGTTTTCCACTTATATATTGTTTCTGTAAACGTTAAACACAGAAGAAAAATATTAAGGTTTTCGCTGAGATAAAATTTTCCCTACCAGTAATTCTAGAATTTCTCTTCTGTAATCAAGATATATTTGAAGTTGCTGCATTTAATGCCATTACGGCAGTGTTTTTGTCTTTCATTCGAGTGATCACTGGCACATTTTTCATGTTGCGGCAAGCGATTGGAGACGTGTGTAAAGTTGGGCCTGTTGTAACTTGTTTAACGAAAATCTCACTTAGTGGAGTTGTTAGTGGAAACAATAACTACAATCGCTCTGATTCCTTTAGATGATATTATAGACGCTGCTGGGATGTGAGTAAAAACATCGGTTTTCTATTTAAATGCAGATGTTCAATCATTATTAGAGTATGTAGAAAGAAATTGGTTATGTAATACTAGACCATTATCGATCGAAGGTTATGGTCACACTATGTGACTTCGTGGAGAAGATACCAATAATCCTGCTGAAGGATTTCATTCAAAGTTGAATAAGCTAGTAAATAAGGCTAATACGTCCATTTTTTGCAAGTTTTTTTAATACACAATTAAAGTTACAAAGCACAATAAGCAGAATTGAATAGATTAGTTGCTGGAGGATATACCTCGAGAAGAACATAAGTGCATAACCAGAAAAGCGTATAGTAAAACTTATGGACTTTATATGAAGATAGTTGATTTCTTAGATAGTTTATTGGATGGATTAAGAGGTGGCTATTACATTAAATCTTTAAAATCGTTTTTTTTTTTTGGTCTTTAATTTTTTGTTTTCGATTTCTGGGGTAAAAATTTTCAAAAAAAATTGGGCATTTTGAGACATAACCTTACAAAAAAAAATAAAAAAAATTCAGATTAGTCGTATAACTTCCCACTTCCAGAGAAACTTATTCTTTTTGTGTTCGAAAAAATTTAAACCCTTAAAAATGTCCAATCTTGTCAATAGATACATCCTAAATTTCAGGATGTATTATGACCTTACTGATTGTCTTGAGTCAAATTTGCTCAGAAAGTCTTCAATAAGATAATTTGCTAATTCAAACGAAAAACGTTCCGTCAATGGAATAGGTCTATCGCCTTGTAATTTTAACGCAAAGTTTTATGCTCTTTGAACAAACCAAATTTTCTGATTTTTTTTGCCTTGAGAATAATCTACATATGTTTTTTATTAGGTTTATGATTTAACAACAAAAGCTTCCAATAAAAAATAAAAGAGATTACTGTTGGAACGAACATAAGTTTTATTTAAAATTATTTGATAAAATATTCTCTGTCAGTATATAAAAGACTTATATCGACCGAATGATATTTACATTCCGACAATGACTTCAACCCCTCTTAATATTAGTTTATACTGATGAAATATTAATGACATAGCCTAACAAAATCGTCTCGTTAATGTTTAAAAAATAGTTTTTATTTAAATTGGGTGTATGAGATGTGTTTACTCGTGAATTTGGAGGCCTGGTAGTTTTAACATTTCCATGTGTTTTACTTATATTTTTCTGAAACGGTGTTTTAGAATTTAATGGAATTCAACAGAAAGTTGAGACATTATATGTATGCTGATTTGTTTACCTTGTAGAGATACCACAGAACAACAAGCAAGAATATAAAATGTGAATGTTTGAAATTTATTTAAGCGTTGTTCGTTTCAGAAATTTTACAATGTTTCAAAGGTAGGGGGGATTGCCCCTTTATATCCCACTAAATCAAGGGGTCGGCAACCTTTTCAGTCAACGACCATAATCGCATGTTTTAACCAAGGTCAAATGTTTTAAAGAACCAGAAAATTTTCTCATAAAGCATTGGTTTACGACAAGTCATTTTATTTAGTAAAATCTAGGGTATAAATATTATAAAATATATACTCAACAACAATATCAATCTTTGCAAAAAAAGTTTTCAAAGTTAACCCGTTGTCTTTTTCTAAATATACTTCCATTGTATTGAAAGAATCTAGCATTCAGTTTTCAAGCTTTATTTGAAAAAAAAACACAAAAAATATCATTTAAATAAAAATTTCGATTATAGGCTTTCAACTATTTTTTCATTAATAGTCATTTTAATTTTGCCTAAAAAGCATTTTATTGTGTGCTTCATAGTAATTTAACATTTTATCCATGTCGTGTCAAACTAACATTTTTATTGTCATGCTAAAGTGGTTTTGGGTCATCGATCTCTTAAGGTATTTTCTACTTAAATAGTTTTCATTCAAGTAAAGATTTATTTCAAATTACTAAAACTTTTCCTCAATAATATGCATTAAATAAATAGAAATGACGTCAATAATTAGGTCATGACCAATCCATATCAAACATTATTTCCGATATTCTTCGTACAATCAACAGGCTATCAGCGAAGTTTTAGAAATTCATAATTCCAGAAAAAAAACAGTCAAATCGACAAAATTCTCGCTTTAAACAGACGCTTCGATAGTTTAAGTAAAAAAGGTTCTAAAAATAAATTTAGATTAATTTTGGTTGACACGGGAAGTGCTGGCCGCAGTGGCGGCCGCATCATTCGTGCCCGGCGTCTGGCGCCGGTATGCGCTGGAGGAGGATGGCGCAGGCGCATGGCGATCTGGAGCAGGGACGCTCCAAGGTGCGATCTCCTGACACCCATGAAACCTTTGACCAGCCAGCCGCCGATGAACTGGCGGCCCTGGTGGCGCTGCATGAAACAAGGCTCCGTCGCGCGGCGGGGCGGGCCATTGCTGCGCCATCCGTCCGTTGCGTGATCCAAACGCCTGAAACGCGGCTTGGAGACCCGGCTGGGGCGTGCGGCTGTGGAGCGCAGAAA
>JAGSMW010000113.1:0-36905 GCA_029286795.1 Byasa hedistus
TTAAGCATAAAAATCTTATAATTTCTTTCTTTAAACAAATCATTCATGTGGTGTATGGGGGGCTCTAAAAAAAATTCTGTAAAAGGCTTATGATTGAAAAAATTTCAATTTTTTTTTTTTCTAAATTTACACTTGAGAAAGAAATTGGATTTTCTAATTTTGAAAAAAATTACAAACTGATCCAAAGTCCTTCATTGTTGCTATTGTCTAAAGGAAGGGGAACAAAGAGAGAAACATTTTTTTAAAAAATTACAACAAAATTACAAAAGAATAATTAGAGGGTAAACGTAAGATTGGTATTATTTTTAAGTGTCTTAAAAAAAAATTATTATGATTTTCCAGTTTGTGGTATCCCTGATTACACATGTACATTCATTGGTTCTTTTTGTGTTTCATTTGCTTATATATATTATTGTTTGTTTCATGGAAATATACAGTATATAATCCAATCAGAGTTAAAGCTAATGGTCCCTTTGAAACCAAAAGTATTTTAAGCAAGAAAAAACATCTTAACATAGAAAGAGTAACAACCTTCCTCAAATAAATATAAAGATATTATCGTTATATATCGTATTAAACACTGTTTAGTATTCTCGATCATTTTCTATCAAGAGGAAGTTAGCCACAGTTTCCAGTCAAAGTTAGAAATAAAATGTTTATTTTTAAAATTTAAAAAGAAGGGTTAGGCCCAAGTGGGTTCATTGCAACAAAAAAGTGCCTTGAGAGTGTACTATCAACTTGAAGTACGTCCCCAGTGTTACACCAGTCAGATAACACAATGTTCAATATTGGTGTTTAAAAGCAGGATTTTAAAAAATTTCAAAGAAGAGAGGAGGAGTGATTATTAAAAAGAATAAAAGGCCTGAATTACATGCTATTTACTGATCAAATAAACAAACAACTGCTTTATAAAATAAGTGGTGTATATTTTTTGTGACCTTTTTTACTTTTGAATTGTTAAGTTAATGTCTCCTTACAAGTTTCCCTAATAAAACAAAATTACAAAATGTCCAAAAAAGGCAGCGTTTACCATAAAAATACCTTTTCATTTATATTAATGTGCATGACCCCTTAGAAAAAAAACAGGTTCAAAAGAACGAAAAAAGTTACTTTGATAATGAGTTGTCCTGCATGCTCAGAAAAAAAACCCAGGGACTTGTAAACATTTTTAGAAGTATGGTTCTCGTTGTTCTCATTAAATTCATAAGGTAAAAAAAAAGTTTTTTAGCTAATGTGGTTTTAAAAAGAACCACACAAAATTATTTAAATTTAATCATTTCACTGAACGTTGTGGTGATTTGATAAATCACTGACTTTTTCTAGGGAAATGACCCATAAAATTTCATTTGTCATTCCCGTGATTTGATCAAATCACTTTAATTGTATCATTTCATGCGACTTGTACACCATCCCGGCTCTAGAGGGAAGGAAGGTAAGTCTTATTAATAATGTAAATAAAGTGTTCTTGTTAGAAGAGAGAGGGTAAAGAAAAGAAATTATGGTTTATAGATGCAGGAAAGAGGATGCCAAAAGATAGTATCTATTTTTAGAAACACCAATTTTTAAAAAAATTAAAGTTGAAATAGTTACCCTTTTGCTTGCTCTCAATTTTTTATATCCGCCAATACACTAAACTGGGCTTTCATAGCTTCTTAGGAATTCTCGGAAAAAACTTTATTTCCTATTATCCATCATCTTCTGATTAATAAAATTTTTATTTTTATAATTTTAACCCCTAAGACAAAAAAAACGCAATAAATAAAAAAATTTTTATTTAAAAAAAATGTAAAAAAGTTGCTTTCGGACTAAAACTCTTTGTTCGTATAAAAAAATTAATGTGTTTTGTGTCTAAACAAAGATTTAGTGGTGTATTTGAAGTATTAGTAATTCTTCTTAAAATATGCAATGTATTATAGTAGGGTTAGTGATAGAACCCTCGGGGATGCGGCTAGTCTTATTAATAAAATTTTTATTTTTATAATTTCTAACCCTTAGACAAGAAATAGAAAAAAACTTAAAAATTATTTAAGTCAGTGATATTGCTTTGTAAAATGAAACAATGGTTTTGTATTTGATTTGAAATGATTTTTTGCACATTTTTATGCCTAATGGTATAGAAGTTGAAGCTTTTTTCTTTTAAACAGATTTGGGGGCATTTTTGGTATACTTCCGAATTTGCACTTGAAATAAAAAAAAATAATAATTAATTGAAGATAACGGGTATAATAATCAAACACTCCCGTTTACACGGACAGCTATGCTTATATAATCACAATAGAATAATAAAAGACCAATAATTGGACATGTGGTAATCGGGGCCCACATCTTGCACTTAAAACTATTTTTATAGAGTCTTGCATTATCTAAAACCATCTAATCATGTTCTAAATTGATTTTTAGAAATATCTTTTTTTTTAAAAAACTTTCAAAGTCTGGGCCGGGGAAACTGTAATTTGGGTGGAAAAGTCAGTGATTAGTTATAGATAAGAAATCTATCCGAACCGATTCTTACCCGGTTCCGCACCAGACGGCCCCCCTTCCCCTTCCGTCAAGGAAAGACTTATATAGACTCTTTCACTAACATACTATGAGGGGTTATTTGCCCCCATTTCTTTATACTAAATGAGGTTAAGTTACATTCGGTTACATTAGTGTTGAAGAGTCATCTTTTTGTTTTTTTCTTCTGACATCAATGACCAATCTTTTGATATTTTTTTATCTTGCTAGAATAGTTATGCTTTCAGAAATGTCTTTTTTTAGAGGAGAAAGCAAATAAATCGTATTCGTGTTAAATATTTTTGAATAGTCGTATGTGTGGTGTCAATCACATATTTTTTTATTAACAAGATTAAAATTTACCCTAAGCATATCGATCAATAAATGAGTGTTGTTTAGAGAAATTTTTATGGTAGAACAGCTGGCACAGCGTTGTTAGAAGATTCATGAGTGCAGGGCGCTAATCATAGGTTACTCATTAGTGGCTAATAATTTTAAGACTTATCTTTCACAATCATTTAACTTTCTTATGAATTTAAGAGATTTATTGTGTCAAAAGACACTAATCCTGAACTGTTTGATGCTTTTTAACGACTATTTTTACATTGTATAAAAAATTAGGGATTTCTTGACTTTTGTATGCTGAGAAACCTGTTGATATTTTATTTTTAAAGATTTCTGTCTACAATCTGGTATATTCTAACTTGATAATATAGAGACAGAATTAACGCTCCTTTTGTTTTCGCCTTCGAGTTTCATACAAAAGAAGCCTAATGTTTGAAAAAAAATTTCCTGTTGGGTGTTTGGCGGTATTTTAAAATTTTGCATCTCTTTTTGAAAAAGGTTAATTAATAAATAAATTTGATGAATTTATTTTTTTTGACAACCACAAAAACAAAATTTTTACTGAATTAACACATGTTTATAATTCGAAATGCATGTTATTAAAGTTTAAAAAAAATATTAATAAAAAGAAAAAATAGGCATATTTTCTTGTGGTGGAGGGGTTCTTACTTTTACTGTATCATGTTTTAGTAAAAAAGAAGAGGAATAGAAAGGAAAGGTGAAAGGATATAAGAGAAACTAGGTTGAGGACGCGATTTGTGAGTAGTTATAGTATGTGAAAATAATTAAGCCTTATTTTTTGCCTTTCGAATTATAGGCATTGTATGAACAATTAAAAGTCTCTTTTTCAGTGCTTATCAAATTATTTCAAAAATTTAATCCTAAAATTCTTAAACAACGATGAGTAATGCGCGATAATTTTTTTAAACTAGATCATATAACAATAACCGCTGTTTATTACAGGTTGATTTTTTCAAAAATTGACATTAAGAATTCTTAAAAAGCGAGATGTGAGAGCGGCGGGTTAAAGGTGAGCGAAGAAATGCAAGGTGTATAAATATTAGAGGAAGTTAAAAGATTCGGTACCTTGTCAATCATTGATGACATATTAAAGTTAGAAAATAATGGTTATGCTTTAATTCTTTAAACACATTTATTTTTTGTTACAAATTCTCTTTTTTTAAGTAAAATTTGAAATATGCTGCTATAAATTATGGTTAATTGATAAAAAATATACATAGTTTTTTATATCTGATCCAACAAGGTGCTTATATATTCAGGACACCTGATTGCTTCGGATTACCATTTTTGATGTTGGTATGAATCTACTGACCAGAGATGACAATACCAAGAAGCTAATGGAAATCTATAATGGCTTTCAAGCTTTATACGTCAACGATTTTACAAGTCAAGAAGGATACAGGTAATGAACTTCATGATAGAATGCTATACGATCTTCCTCCACCATACGGGCTCTCTATGATTTGCTTGGGCATCTTTTAACAGCATCTCTTAAAAAGAAAGTACGAATTAACATGGTTAGCTTGGGAACGGTTTACTGCGGTGTCCTCTGTGCAGTCTCATTTGAGGTTAACTCTAATTTTCTTGCCGAGATTGTTAATGAGCTTATAATGGTTTATACAAGAAAAACTCGATTAAAACACGTATTGGAAGTATAATAGTACAAAGAGAGTGAAGCAGAGGAGAGTTACAGAAAACTTCAAAATAATCCATATTATACTATCTTTCACAACATTTGAAGATATACCAGGACAAAGACCATCTACTCCTAGACTAGCTTAATAAAACGTATATGACTTTCCTACTTCGAAAATTACCATTTCAAAAGGTAACTATTTAGGAGAGAAGGCGTACGAGAGATTTACTAAATCGAAATTTTCTGATTTGTAGAAGGTTATTATGAAGTTTTTAACTTATCTACGTAAAACCATATTTACAAAAGTTCCAAGGGCTGTGCTAATTAAAACCGATCTTTCATAAAGAAAATAATTAGATGTTTAAAAAAAAAAAAGTTAATGAAAAGCAAAAAAACTATCTAAATAACTAGAAGACAAGGTTGGTTTATATGAAAAAATTATTTCAATCCCTAATCATGCAGTTTTAATTCCTGATAAAAAAGAGTCGTTAAAACTTTTGATCAAATGTCCCATTCGAAAGAATTTTTATGTGATTTCTTGGTTTATAACATGAATTAAAAAAAAAAATTGCCAAATAAAAACTACCCAAAGTCTCGAAAGGTCAACTTTGTTTTTTTGTTGAGATAAGCTTATTTTATCCCTATCAATCGAACAAATTATAAGAAATTAATTTTGACTGGTTGTTTTTTGTTACAATTTTTCAAGATATCGCCCAACGAGATTTATATCTTTTGATGAGCTCGAGCACTTGCTTAAAGACTATGAGTCTATTACTAGCTGTGTGGAAAAATAAAGTTGAAGAAGGAAAATATCAGTTAATTTTACCCTTTTTGTGCTAAAAAAAATCGAGGCAATACAATATAAAAATGGACATTATACAAAAAAGCATTACCAAAATAAGATTCTTTCAAAATGCACAGAGTTTTCCCAAGAAAACATTTGAATTCCTGTATGTTGCGCAATTCCTAGTATTATTGATAAGGATTCATTATTATGCAAAGTGAAAAAACTGGAGCTTTATTAGATTATTCAAAATGTTTAAAAGAGTATCTTCTAGTCCCCTTGCAATCAGTGATTACTCTATTCATGGAAGTCGAGGACGAGGATGTCAGGTGAGTAATTTATTAAGAAGTCCTGAATAATCTCCTGAGCAGGTTGAACTGCTAAGTATATCCACAAAAAAAAAGAAAATATAATTGCTCTATCTAGATTAAGTAAGCCTGAAATTGATGTAGTAGATGTTTGTCATATCTAACTCTGAGTACAACAGTGTTTTAACGTTAGTTTTTAAGTCAGGAACTAACTTACGGGATGACAATTGCATTAATACTTTTAAGAAAGTTTCTGGACACATATAAAATGGAAAGAAAGGAAAAAATTTTTATCAGTACATGCTAAAATAGTCTTGTCAAAAAAATTTTAAAAATGTTTTGGAACTAACATTTATCTAAGTCTGATGTTTTTGAGAAAAGCTTGCCCTACATTTTTGACAGTTTAAATATATTTGAATTCTTATGAAGAGATTTTAACTATTTGCAAGGAAATGTTACAGGAGTTTTATAACAATCATTTGAATCACCGTGAGAAAGATTATTCTTTTGATTCTCTTTTTGAGAAAGAGTTTAAATCATCTGTAAATGTCTGCAAAAATTTCGTACAAAGTGTTTATCATTTCGGTAAAGAGAATAAAAGAAGGTATCAGCGTAGATTAAAAGGAGACTACATTCTCCATATTTTAATTTTTCTTCTGAAGATAAACTTTCCTTTGGTAAAAAAAAAGATTTTCTTAAACAATCTGTCCCAGAAGGATTTAACTCGGGATCTATATGTTGGTACAAAAAGATTTAGTTCAATTTGAAGAGCTTTAGAGAGAAAATTGTAAAACCTGATTTTTTACAGAAAGATTCTAACTTTTTTCTAAACAAACATATCCTTAAGAATCATAACGGAACGGTATCATTTGTAGGTAATGATTTTGTTTCTTTGGAAATAAAGATATCTCCTCGGCACTCCTGCGAAGAGATTTCTAAACTTATGATGATCTACATATTGTTCCTCTTGATAAAAACCTACAAGGATAAAGAGTTTACAAATCTTAAAAACTTCTTGAAAATAATGTTAATTGAAAAAGATACCTCTGATGAGTTAAAATTAGGGTGTTTTAATGTCAAAATGTGATTTATTGAAGAATACACTCCTGAGCTTGTTTCGAAAGATAGAAACCTATTTAAACCATGTCTTTTCTTTAGGTGTTTTGAAAATGTTAATACTCGAAACTCTTTTACTAGATTTAAAAATTTCTGATTAAGTAACATTCATTAGGTTTTTTTTTTGCATTTTCTTTTTAGATATCCCCAATTTAACACATGTAGATTTTAAAAGCTCTTTATATTATTCTCATTTAGATCAATTTGAAGACCAAGTAATTTTTTACACATTGGCATAAAGAAAGCCAGTCCTCCAAAGCTTTAAATGAGGGGGTTCACTAACCTCCTTTGACGTAACATGGATCAATTTTAGAAGAAAAATTTAAAAGAGAAATGAATTGTGAATTAAATCTTTTACAGTGGTTTTGCAACATATAGAGTGGCCCCTCTTTTTATAGATAATGATGTTCATCTTTTTTGCAGAGATCAAGTCACCTCTTGCAAAAATATGACCACTATCATAATTGCACAAAAAAACCTAATACCTAACAAAAATAAATTCCAATAATACAAAAATGATATGATGGCATTAAAGTAAACAAACGCCAGAACATAGAGCTGCCCTCTATGAATGTTCTTTCTATAATGCCTCTTGAATTATAAAAGATATCGATTTAATTGTTGTAGCACTTGGGTGGAAAATTTTATTTCTTAAATAAAAAACAATTATTGTTACAATACCACAGATATAAAATTTTTACAATGAAAAAATATGATCATGACTATACTCTGCAAACCTTTGTCGTATTAAAACGATTAGAAAAAATTCACAACTCTCTTGTTGCACTTTATGCCGTAGCATATTACACGGGCATTGTCCAGAACTCAAATAGTTCTCGACAATGGACACTCCGGAAACAGAACAGGGTGTTAATTAAAAGATTTATTAAGACTCTTATTAGTCCCCTTAATGCTCTCTTATTTTTATATCCTCATCTTCTTCTTTGGGTAAGGGTTAAAGATTATTTATATCAGAATATGTTCTAGAACCTTCTAGAAGAAAGAATAACAAAAATAAAATATTTTTGGTAACTGGTAGCTTTTGGGGCCCTATTTTTTGAAAAAAAAACTAGGTATTTAATGATAAATATGTGATGAACTTGGCAGAAACGTTGACTCTCCCATATTTTTTTAGTAAAAACCATATCTGTTTGTCAGCTTTCACGATGGAAAAAAAATTATTGGCGTATTGACACACGCACTTTAAAAATCTTTCCATAGTCCTTTATATATCGTCTGAGGTATGAATTCAAAGATTTTAAGGATCGACAAATTGTAATTTATGATTAATAGTAAATTAAAGTATAACCGTTTTTAACACAATTGGTGCATATACCTTCCACATCTGTGACCACATGAGTCCTAGACTCACAAAATCTTAATAAAAAAATAAATGAGCTACTACCTTCATCATTGTAATAAGCCACTGTCAACTTTTTTTTAAAAGGTCATCTATTACACCATATGGCAGCATGCTACTTACGTCGAATTTTTCCAACCATAGAATTACGGGTACTCCCCTACTTTTCATGCAAAAATCCTTAATGTAGTTGATTTGGAACATGAGAGTATTAAACAATCGTATTTTCGAAGAAAGATTTTGTTTTTTTTCGCAGTTCTTAACATAACATCTCCCCAACGGTTTCGATTCCATGTTTTTATCTTGAACACCCTTTTCATTGCTAAACTTCCACACTCAACAATTTTGGGCTCATGTTGATAAGATTACAGCACGGAGAGGTCAAAGCACTTGCTGGGTTTCAGTCTGTCTAAAAAGTTCAGTCTATTTCATTTTAAGGGGTTGAATTTTTTTCAAAAAATAGAGCCCCCAAAAGCTAACCTCAACCAATATTTTTATAAATGTGGTTACTAATACCACAAGGAAACATTCACGGACATACTTTTATTTATTTTACTCGAACTTGTTCGTGAGAACAAGTAATTAATATTTTTTCTCAAAATTTTCAGACGTGATGACGCCATATAATATATCGGTGCATCAGTTGATATTAATATTTTTCATATTGATAAACGTACATAAAAAAAAACGTGGGTTAGGTGTTTTGCGTTATTTTATGCAAGTCTTAAAAACTTAAGAGATAAAAACATCAACTCTCCATAAAAACTTAGATGGAGAAGAATGTTAAAAGATCAGTAGAGAGCAGAGAAATTCACATGAAAAGAATTCATTCATACAGTATATAAACAACACCCCCCCCCCCGCAAAATAAGAAAAGTAAGCCTGCTTTCTTTTTATATCATTTTTTCGGAATTAACATTTGTATCTGCATATTAAACATCGTTATCTTGACAGTTTTCTTGCTATTTTTGTAAAAAGCAGTAAATGATCCAATTTATCTATTAATTTACTTTTTGTGAAGAAAAAAGGAAAAATTCAAATACCGCCAAAACTTAAAAAAATAAATATTTATTTTGAAAAAAAGTTAGCCTCTTATGTATAAACTATTGAGTGAAAATGAAAGAGCGAAAATTGTGGTTCTATGTAATCAAAAGTACACAGATCCAAAAGATTAGCAAAAAATATAGAATAAGTGCATCAACTGTCTCCAAAGTACACAAAAAGTGTAAAGATTACCATACTTTTTCTTATAAATGTGGTTATGGTCGTTAAAACGGATCTCGTTTATTCTAGTGTTTTGTCTCTGAAAACAGTTAAGCTCTAAAATTTCACTAAGAAAATTTAAATACATTGTTGAAGGTAAGTGTAGAATAGATCTTAGTAAATAAAACATACCCAAAATATTTCTAAGGCTTTAATTAATTTACTTTTTCTCCCTCAAAAGAGACTATTTTTCTGAAAGCGCAGCATATTTTAGAAAGATATCAAATATCAGAAGATTGGATCATGATGTCAGAAGGAAACAAAAATTTTATATTTATTCAGGAGTCTAAATTTATCTGTATAACAATGATGGAAGGTTATGTCTGGTGAGAACCTTGGAAGCTCTTGTTTTTAAAAATTTATTACCAAAAATTAAAGTTAGGAGAAAGTGGCAAGTAATGGTTGTATAGGTCAGTTACTCATATCACAATATTGGGAGGCTTGTGTTGTGGTTGTAAGAGAATAAACAGATTTATAAAAACAAACCTGTATATTTATTAATAATTTTCCTATTTAACCTTTTTATTTTTTAGTCAACCAATAATCATAATTGATTTAAAATAAGGATTAAAGAAAAAAGGATTTTAATTTCATTGTGAGGAAGCTGCTTGTCTGTCATGATCTGAAAAACAGGTGGATACAATTTTAAAATTTTTAAACATCAACAGATTTGATTGTAGGAAAATGTTTGGGTTAAGAATAAAGATGAGTTATATGGCTAGTATGTAACTGTTATTTCATGACAGCTTGTATCATCAAAGGAAAAATGGACACAATTTCATATTGCAATATTTTCGCGGGAAATCTTGAAGTTTCAGCTAATGAAATGGATTTACTTAAATTTAATTTGTAACAACACAACGATTCAAAGCACACTCGTCCCTAGTTGTGAAACTTTGAAACAAATATCTTAAAACATTGAGGTGGATAACGTCAATATCCCTATATAATCCTTAGAACTCTTTGGGCCCATCATTTGGGAAGAAATTAATAAAAATTCACTAAAAAATTTAATGGAATTAAAAATTAGAATTAAAATGAGTTGCGTCAAATTCATCTGAAGCACTGCCAAACTCATTTTAATTTACAAGAAATGGCTTAGCAGTTTTTAGTTTAAGTGCAGCCACTCCCCACTAGTATTAAATTTTTTTTGCATTTTTTTCATTACAAAAAGTTTATTTTTTTATTAATTTATTCATTAACTCTCATGGGTGCATTCGTGATCTCGCCAGTGTTGAAGGAAAGACTCCACTAAATTATAATATTAAGGCCTGTCCCTTTTTGTTTACTTTAAATAAAATAAGACTTTTGTAAACATTTATGAACCCCTTTGATGGCTAGGTCCGAGAGTTTATATAGTTTAGTTAAATTAAAATGGATCATGTCGGTTTCACCCCCGTTTTGATATCAAGTCGGGTTCACCCCCGGTAAAATAAAGAAAAAATATTTAAACAATTTAATAAAAGAAATAAACTTTTCGGTTCTAAAACGCTCTCTCTACATGAATAGATTTAAGAAATCTTCCTTTCATCTCTTTTAACCCTCTTAATTCTTAATTTTCAATTTAAGTTTATTGTTAATGATTCTGCGTGCTGACTGAGGATGAGTTCCATCGGATGGGTTTACAAAATTGTATTTATGACAAACAGATTTATAGTCGTAATTTTATGAATTTCTTAGCTCTCTATAAGATGGCAATTCATCAGTGTGGGTAATTACTTATTTTGGTAGAAAGTAGAAAAACATATTTATTTTGATTTAAATGAACGTACTTGGGATCTTATCCTCCAGTAAACAACAATTAACCATTGCAGGAACAAAAGAGGTGTCAACAATACACAATGCCAAACATGGGTCAACACTCTCTTCCCTTGACTTTTTACATTGTAATTCAATTTAGTTTCGTTCACTTGACCCACTATAGATTTGCCACCTAATTTTACAGGATTATTGACAAAAGATCCGCTAAATTTTTAACTTATTCAGCGAATCCTTTTTATGGAAGAGGCATCTCGTAATTATTCTTATTTTTCAAATCCAAGGCTAAATAAAATAAAGCTTTCAAGATCATTTTAGCTTCTAGTTTGAATTTTCCAATAACAATGAACCTGTTCTAAAGACAAAGTTTTTGGTTATTTGCGCCAAAATACTTCATACAACGCCATTCAAATTTATCAAACAGGTCGGAATATTTTTTTTTATGAACATGCGATGTTACAATACCTGCAAGCCTGTGACGTTGAAATTAATCATTCAAGACTAAAAAACAAGCATTAAAACTCGTGAGTCATCTGTCGTGAGATTTTATCTACAATTTTTGAATCTTCCATAAAAGAGGGTAAAAATTTTTAACTATTAAAAAAAAACTAGTCGGTTTCACCCCCCCCCCCCCCGCCGGGGGGGGGGGGGGGGTGAAACCGACATATCCATAATAAAACATATTTGGTAAAAATCTTACCATACTCATCAACCAACCTATAAGGGAATGCAGTGGATACCATAACTTACTTATTAAATCGATATATTATTTACGCCAAAAAGTTGTATAGCAAGAAAAAAGGATCACTTTCTAGTTTTGCGGGAGTCTTACATACTTTATATTTATTCTTGTCTTTGTTTAGTTCTTTGCCAGTTTAAGGGCTAAAGTAAAAAATTAAAATTCTTTCTATCATCTTTCCGAAATATCTAATTTCTCCTTTTTTAAGTATATTTGGAAGACAGACGGTTTAGTATTCGTAACGCTTTCTTTTTTATAGTTTTTTCGGAAAAAATAAAACTTAGATTTAAGAATATTTAAAATTTCATATATTTTTAATTGTAAAAATTTTTGATCAAAGAGCACAAAAATCTATATTTTTTTTCAAACTTAAGGCTGTTATTTGAATAAAGAGGGGTACAAAGAAGTTTAGTTTTTACAATTTCTTTTGGAAAGAAAAATAAAGGTATTTTTCGCCCATAAATAAAATAACTTTAATTGCAGAGCAAGATTTTTTTTCCCAATGTTTTTTTTCAGTTATTGTTAGCTTAGGGGGGCCCTATTTTTCGAAAAAAAATTAACCCCTAAATGAATTAGCTGACTTTTTAGACAGACTGAAACCGAGAAGATGCTTTTAACCTCTCTGTGTCTCTAAATCTTAATCAACATGAGTCCAAAATTGTGTGAGTGTGGTAAGTTGATGAATATTGAAAAGGTTTAAGATAAGACATGGAATCGATGGTCGTTGGAGATGTTATGTTAAGAACTGCCGAAAAACAAAGGTTTTCTTCGAAAATACGATGTTCAATAACTCTCATTTTCCACATCAATTACATAAGAAGTATTACATGCAAAAGTATGGGAGTACACACGAGTTTAATTGTTGAAGGATTGGACGTAAGTAGGCAATGATGCATATGGTGTAATAGATTACCTTTTAAAAAATGTTGACAGTGGATCTTACAATGATGAAGGCGTAGTAGCCATTTTATTTCTTTTATTAGAGATTTTGTGAGTCTAGGCACTCATGTTGTCACAGATTGCTGGAGGTATATTCACAATGTTTAAAAACGGTTATACTTTTAATACTATTAATCATAAATTACACTTTGTCGATCCTAAAATCTTTTAATTCATCTCAGACGATATAAGATATGGAAAGATTTTTAAAGTGCGTGTGTCAATACCAATAATTTTTTTTTCCATCGTGAAAGCTGCAAACAGATATGTTTTTACTAAAAATATGGGATGAGTCAACGTTTCTGCAAAGTTCATCACATATTTATCATTAAATACCTAGTTTTTTTTTCAAAAAATTAGGGCCCCAAAAGCTAACAGTAACCTTTTTTTCTTATTAAAAAAGTCTTTATCAAGATAAACTTTAACACAGTTAATAAATAATATGTGATATAACTTAAGATATGTCCTTCCTATTTATAAAAATATACTACAAATTCCATTTTTCCTCTGCCCAGTTTTTTTTCTCATTCTGTATGTCTGCTGTTTTATAGATTTTTTGTGCAAAGTACTTTTCAGATTGCTCATCCTTTTACTAAAATGGAAAATCTCTCTGATTTTTAAGTTTTTTATTACAGTCACAGATCTTGAGATACATAACCAATCCCTGAAACGTCTTTTATTTTAGCAGCATCATTGTTTAAAAGGCGTTGATCAATTTTATAAGTTTCAAATGTAATTTTTTTCTCGTTTTTCTAAGGATTCATTGAGAGAAAAAATAGGAATACAAAAATGCAAACCCCTTTAAATAATAAAGAGTAAAAAACTAATATAAACTTTTTAGGAAATAATTTTATTTCGGAATACTCACACAGTCTACATCCTTAAAGTTTTAGTTTAAAATATTTTGTTTCGAAAGAAAAAACAAGTGGAAAACCCCCAATTCAGAATAAAAGTTTCTGTTCAAATCCAGAAGCGAAGAAAGTACCACTTAATACGTGTTGTAGAACACTTTTTAGTTCTTTATCCATAATATCATCCACAAAAATGAATATAAGAATTTTTTGATAAGAGGAATTGCTATCTTCTTTAGTATTTTAAAATTTTCTTCTTCTTCTTCTTCGAACTTATTTTCATTATAATTTCTCTAATATTCTTATAATACATCCATATCTTTTCTGAATGTTTTTGAAATTTTCATAAAAAAAAATCAGTAATTTCTTAAAGCATTTTAAATATATCCTGGCCTGTAATTTCTTAGTTTTCTTCTCAAAATATATTCCTGCTTTATAGCGGCAATATTCATGCTATTTTGTAGGAAATTCGTTACTTTCATATCATATCTTGTCCTGACCTTCAAATCTCTTATTATTTCATTTAACATAGACTTGTTATCCTTATCAGAGCTAGTAGAGATTTACGCTTTATCATATTTGAAAAGACATTAGTATCCTTAAAAAATAGAATAAAAAATATAAAATTCTATATCGGGAATTTTTGTTACATGATTCTCGAAAAAAAAAACTGGATGATTCAAATTTGATTTGTTCCAATTCCTTTGCTTCGTTCATTGCAAAACCATAATCGAGTAATAATAATTTGTGATTGAGAAAATACGCAGAAAATATTCGAATATCGTTTAAACTAGATATTTTATCGAAATACAAAAATCTATAATTTTTCATGAGCTCGTAATTAGATCTTTTGTAACCAAAGTTTTTTCTAGAAAAAGACAAACGTTTGCTGTCCATCGTCAATTTTTCGGCAGGACAAGAAGACTATCATCACGTCTTTCTACATATAAGACATTCTTCTCATAAAAGTCTTTGCAAGACCCATCAAAGGCATATTTAATATCGACTCTTTCAATATGGTTCTCTTCTAGATTTTTTTTAAAATTTTTTATCACATTCAATGCTTGTCGTTTATTATCTTCAAAGTGAAATGTAATTTTAGGGTTGTAACTACTCTTTTGTTTTAGTTTCTCCATAAGATCTTGTATTTCTTTATTATTCCTTTCGGAAACACGTTTTGTATATTCCTCATTGAAAGATTTCGAAGAAATTTGTTTTTCAACTGTTTCTTTATCTTCTTCTACTGTGTTAATTTTTTTACAAAATGATGATCAGTAGTATTCTGGATCCTCTAAACAGATTCTTGCTGGGTTAAGCTTTTTTAACTCCTGAATTGGATCTCGTTCTTTAGAACATAAAAAATCCAAAGATAAATACAAAGTTATAACCATTTAGCATTGAACTTACAAACATAGTGATGTATTTTTTTGAAAATTTTTATAGTATTTTATTAACGTTTATTAAGTATTCGATCGGTTTCTTCTTATAATGTGTAAGCAAAAGGAGTAAACATTGTAAATTGACGAGTTAACCTACTATCTGTTGTATTTACACTTTTTTATTAAAATATAAAGCATAAATGGGTGATATATCAAAGATTAAAAAATAGAATGGGTTAATTATCATTAAAATCAATTTTTAAAAAAATTAAATAAAATTATGTATTAACTGCATAATTTTCGGTAATTAGAAGATCAACGAGTCGTCATACCCAAGCATGACGCCATTTTTTTATTTATTTAGTTTCGATCAAATTTAAAAAATTTTTAAGATATAAATCAATTTATTAAAAATTCAAAAAAGTTTAAATTATCTACTATAAATTAATTAAACTCATATAAATTTGTTAGATTAAGCACTTCCAAAAGATCAAGGACCTATCCTATTCTTTTTTAAATAAAAATTTAGCTCAGACAAACAGTATGTGTGATGGATGTTTTGAGACAAAGTTTAATATGAAATGTAACCACTTTAAAAAGAAGAAGTCATTATCGTTATGGTACTTTTATAATCTTTTTTTTCTTCAGAATTTTGCTGATTTCATTTCTTCTATAATCATCGTCATAGATTCTGTTTTTCTTGAATTTATATTTTATCTTAATGATAAAAATCTGATAAAATATGTATATTAGATTTGATAATCCTTTAGGATATCACAAAATATTTCAAGATTAAGTGCATTATGATAGCGTCATAAAGGGATCTTTTATTTTTTTTAATATGCTTTGAGACTAATTTGTATATTATCTTAGACGTGAAGAAAATTTAAAACGTTTTTTCTGTGAGTATTAAGATATCACATCATTTTAAGTCGTAAAATCTAAAAGAATATAGTTTACAGACATTATTTTTCAAAAAATTGCTTTCATCCCACACGTTTACAATCTTAAACAGAATTATATAAAAAAGGTTTTACAAGAATACTTATGTTCTATTAGTCATCCTGACTTTCTGAGTTTGTATTTATGATTATATTTGAAAGATAAGTTTTTAATCTTAGGTAACCTAAAGGATTATTGATTAACATTAATACTTGCACCCTACATCAAAGACAACACTTATCGAAAAAATAAGCTACATCTACTTTTTTTAATTACCATTCTTTGTGTTATTTTAAAAGTAATTTTAAAAGTAATTATTACAGGAAGTGATTTCAAAAAAACTATCATGGTGAGTTACATAGCTTAGTGGAAAAGCAACCAGGAGAGGGAAAGAAAAATGGGCATCATAAAAGTGGGGGATGCAGTGGGGTGGGGAATAACAAGGGATGGTAGGTGGGTGGGGGTCAATGAGAAAAAATAGGGGCGCAACAAGGTAAAACTCAAAGGAGGTCACAATCTTGTGGGTCCAAGTAAAGCTGAACGTGGATTCGATTACGTCATAGGCGTCAGCTGAAAGGAAGGCTAGTCCTTAAGCAATGGTGAGACAGTTCCAGCGGAATATGACCTATTATAAGACTGCCGCACATGGCTCGAAACAGGTCGGGGGACTTGAGCCCAGTTCAGAGTGAGTTTTGTAGTAGTAAAGGGTGTGCTTTCAATCAACTTAAAGATATTGGGCCAACCATACCAGTAAAATAAAGCTCTTCTCGGGTCTATAACCACGCTTGTCGATACTGTATACTGTAAATCTTCATATTTAATATGGATTGGAGCAAGGCTAGTAGTTTGTTCTGGCCGAATCAAGCTATAATGGGTATGGTAAAAGACCACTGACGTATCCTAAGGAAAAATACGTCTCAACAAGATTTGAGTAAAATTTTTTTATTTAAATAGTTGGATTTCGGCTTAGCATCCGTGTAGTTCGGTACTTAGTGTCTGCCTGTTGGTGGTCTGGAGTCCTGGATGTGGTGGTTGTCTCTTTCATCTCTGTTCTTCTTTATTTAAGCTTTTTTCTGAAACAATTTTCAGAACTCTGTAACACAATCAGACTTTTTCTCAACACAGTGTCAAATCAAGATCACTGCTTGTGGGGATACCACAACCACTTAAAAGAGGAGGGGAGTTTTAGTGAATAAGAACCCTAAAGTGCTTGAGTACGACTGAAACACAGTTATACACCAGAGTCTTTTAGAAAGATTTTTCTTTACTTGCGCATCAAAAAAAAAGAAATAGTGGTAGATTAAAAGATTAAGAAGATTTTTTTTATGGTATTCAAATATCATAAAGGCCATTTCCTCTCCTTTTTATTACGTTTGGACATGTATGCACACTTTAACTCCCAAAGCTATTTTAAACAAACATCATTGGGAAGGACATAAATTTCAATAAAAGTATTGTAAAGACTTTTTTAGGAGATGGAAGCCACACTCTTTATATTTTTTAGATTACTAGCAAGCATCCCGTTTGAAATGGAACTTAGGTACCTTTTTTATTTCTCCTCTATGAGCTTTCTTAATCTTCAAGCTCTCGGTATACTTCCTTAACTTTACAAAAAAAATCTTCATTGATATAAAATAACGGATTTAAGATCAAATTGTTAAACTGGCATAAAATGCTTTTAAAAGAAAAAGAAAGATAAAAAAATTCATTATTGTAGTATTATTTCCACAATTTTTAAAAAAAATATAAACTATACCGTGTGAACAAAATAAATAAAATGTTTAGTATAAAATCTATCAAAGATGCATTAAAGCCAAGTGGCCATTAATTAAGATTACCTTAGAGCGATACTACAAAATGGGACAAATTTCCCGATTTATGTCAATTATAAATGTTGTAATTGAAAGCTTTTATTACATTATTTAGCATGGGTTAAATATTTATAAAATTTTTAAAATAAAGACTAGCGATCTATCCCGTTTTTTTTTGAAACGGGCGTTGTTTAATTATTTGTCTTTTTTCTTAGATAATCTATTTCTTGAATTCCTGGTATACTTCTGTGGTATCCACCACCTAAAAAAGTGTTTAAAATACTTTTATTTGGTTTCATCATGCCCTTCCCAATGATGTTTGTTTAAATAGTTTTGGGAGGGAAAATATGCATACGTGTCCATACTATAAAACGAGGGAAGGGGGGAAATGGACTTTATGATTTTGGATATCATAATTTACTCCTTCCAGAATTTTGTGTCAGCATATGTATCCACTCATCTATTCCATCAACCTTGATCCACCTTACATTTTTTACTATTTCTTTGATTACCTTTGGACCACTATATTGTTCTTCCCACTTTTTGGCTAAGTAGTTCCTTACGTATACATTTCCACCTATGGCTATTTTAGGGTCTATATTTTCTTTCTCTTCTTAGTCTCATTACTTGCTCTTTTAAATATATCTTATTCTCTACATCATAATAGTTGGTACCAAAGACCATTTCTCTAGGTGCGCATTTAATTGATCGTCTGTAATTGTTGTTTAATCTGATCTCAATATTTTCTATAATTTTAGAGATTTTTCCTGACGATAGAGTCTAAGTACTTAAGCATTATTACATTTGCCACGTTCGCATTACCATTGCTTTGGGGATGGTATTTTGGTATGTAAATTAAGTATTTTTTTTTATCTTTCCGAAATTTTTGATTTTCTTTCCTGTATACTGGTCCCATTATCCATGATGATGTGTTTAGGGTAACCAAACTCTTTACTCCACTCTATAAGACATTTTAAACACTTCTCTTTCAGAAATATCTTTTACTTCATAAATTTTGGTGAATCGTGTAAATACAGCGATTATGACAACAAGTATTTTTTTTTATTTTTTTTATAGTACGCGTCCAAAAAATGTCCTGAACAACTCTTTCAAAAGGCTCTTTTGCTTTTATCTTGTTTTCCGTTTGTAAAATCTTCGATAAGTAAACTTTTTATTTCGTTTACACTCTTCACAGTTATTTATAACTGTTCTAATCACCTTTTTTATGTTTAATATATTATAATAATCCTTTAAATTATTATAGGTTACCACCATTCCTGCATGCTTGCTCCTAAATGATCTTTTGGACAAAATGCAGACTCCTTTTTGTTCAATACAAATTCTACCTTTATCATCAACTTAGTTCCGTTTCCTTCTTTCAGAACAATATCTTTTAAATCTTCTTCATTTTCTGAATGACAATTAGCATTAGATTATCATCTTTTCGTGACATGTAGTTTGCTATGATGTTTTTTCTTTCCTTCTATTCATCCAAAGTAAAATTATAATCATTTAACATGAGTTGCCATCTAACCATTCTGCTATTACTGTTCTTGGCACATCAAACTAACAAGAAAATTTCTATTATCACACATTATTTTGACATGATAACCCATTACAATTCCTTTAAAAAATTCTAAACTTTTCAGAATAGCAAACATATCTTTCTCTACGATTGTATAATTCATTTCGTGTTTGAGAGTTTTTTACTAAAAAATCCTAAGCACCCATGATTTGGAACCAAACAGCGCCTATTCCCTTATTTGATGCGTCTGTTTGCAAATAAAGTCTTCATCATATTTTGGAAAAATAGTACAAGTTTTCCTTTCTCCTGAATTTCTTGTATAATTTCTTAAAATTCGTCTTTCTCTTGTTTAGGCAGCTCTACTTTTTGTTCAGAACCTGTAATTTGTCTGTAAGATTCATAATTCTAGTGCTGAAGTTAGGAACAAAATCCTGTACCAATTTAGAACACCAATTATTTTTTGAAGCTCTCTTCTCTTAGAAATATTTAGTTTTCCATCAACTTAGTAATACTTTCTGTATTCGGTCGGATTTCTTTCTCATTAATTATAAATCCAACCATTTCTAACTCTTTTACGCCGAAAATGCTTTTTGTAAGTATATTTACCTCATACTCGCGTAACTTTTCTAAACTAACTTTAAAGTATCGTTATGTTCTTTAATATTCTTTGAATAAATTAATGATATCATCATGTAGATAACTACATTATACTTAAGCTAATATTCTATTCATGATTCTTTGAAAAAGTTTTGGTCCCGATTTGATACCGAATGGGATCCTTTTATACCTATAAACGTTTCCTAAAATTCTAAAACTTGTGAGTTCTCTAGAACTTTCTTCAATTGAGACCTGATTAAAAAACCGTTTTTCAGATCAATTTTAGAAAAATATTTCGATCCTTAATTTAATAATCATTTCTTAAAGTTACGGAAGAAGATCTATTTCATCTAAAATATTTTGATTTATTTCCCTAAAATCAACTACAAGTCTAATTTCATTATTTTTCTTCAAGAGTACGAATGCTGGACTGCAGTATTTGCTGTCACTGTGTTCAATAATGTCTTCGTCATCAATCTTTTGATCTCGTTTCTTGTTGAAACTAGGAATTTATGTGGTATTGAGTAAGTTTTATTTAAACAGTTCATGTTAAATTTTGATCTTGAACTGGAAAGCTGTTTCCTTAATTTTTATTTTTTTAAAATTATTGTTATTTTTTATGTATTCACGAATTCTTTCTTGGTTTTCTTGATTTATATACTTTTCGCGTACAGAAAAACATTTTTCCACAAAAAGATCTCGTGATTCATCATAAGGTAAATTGACCATCATACATGTTAATTCTTTTGTATTCATGTGTTATGGTCTTGTTTCAAATTAAGAATTAGCTGATGTTCATTTAGGAACTCTTGTCCTAAAATGATATCTGACGGTAGGCTATCTAACACATAAAATTGTGTATTATGATTAATATCTAAGTTATTTGATTTAACCAAGCCCTCCACCATTCTATCCGTCAACTCTTCTTCTCCATTACCGAATATGAATTGCGTTTTATTTCTTCTATTATTTTAAACTAGCCTTTCAACTTTCCTTCAAGCTTATTAGGTTCTTAGTACTCCCAGTATCTAAAATACTGACCGTTTCTTTGTTATAATAGTAAAAAGAATTGTATCGGTGAATTACTAGTAAATTCACGTAAAATTATTTTGCAATACGAAGGTTTAAAATTTTATTTCCTTCATTTTTGACATCGACAGGGTTAAAAGCTTTGTCTAACTTTTGCGGCTTTTTACTGTAACGTCTACTGTGTTATGAGATTTAGATCTGTGGTAGCTGCACCACCTCTTACGATCTAAATTAAACAGTATCTTGTTTGTCTCTATCTTCTTTTCCGAAGCTCATTTTGTATTCTAGATACTAATTCTTTTCCAAATCAATCAGAACTCTTAACATTTCTTCCACACTTTTTAGTCCTAACTTCATCAAATGATCCTTAGTCGACTGAGAAAAAGCATTAATGCAAATCTCATCAAATCTCCTATTATATTCGTTTTTAGTGTATTTATCTATAAAAGAAACAATTTCAAGCCTCGTGTGTATTTCATAACCATTTCTTCGATAAAATAGTAGTCCTTTTGTTTGATCTCCATCAACTTCACACCATTACCGCAAGACTGGATGTCTGGGGTAAGCTATCTTTAGTATTTCATCTTTAATTCCCTCATAAGAATCATGTTTTAAACAGTGATCACAGAGTTTACACTCAATTACGTTTCGGATGACTAGAATCTGCTCTTCCTTGCTCCATTCCAGCCTTCCTGTAATTTCTTCAAAGCTATCAAACCACCTCAGCATGTTGATTTTATTCACATCCTTCACGATAGCGATCTGTTTGACAAAGGGATTCTTCAGACCTTTGTTGAATGCTAGAACTGAATCGTGTACTTGTTTCCCGTCGCTTCACCTTTTGCTAAGCCTCGGACACACTTTAGATAAATTTATCGTGTGGTATCCACCACCTAAAAAAGTGTTTTAAATACTTTTATTTAATTTCATCATGCCCTTCCCAATAATGTTTGTTTAAATGTTTTGGGAGGGAAAATATGCATACGTGTCCATACGTAATACAAAAAGGAGGGAAAATGGACTTTATGATTTTGGATATCATAACTCTTTTTTACAAAACAACAACATGAATCTAAAACTACATATTTGATGTCAAATCTATACAAAGTACACATAAAAATGCTTATAAAACAAAAATAAATAGGAATTTGAGACTTTAAAACTGTCTTAAGCTATAGTTAGAACTTTAAATTCTTCTGATTTTTTTTGTATTTTTTTCGTATTAGGGGGTAAAATTAAAAAAATAAAAATTTTATTAATAAGACTAGCGAGCTATCCCGTTTAAACGGGACTTGGTATTATTACTTGTTTTTTCTAAGATTTTAAATCTTTTGACCTCCTGGTATACTTCTTTTTATACAAAAAAAAACATGATCTAAAATTGCATATCTAAAATCAAATTTATACAAAGTACACATAAAAATACTTCTTTAACAAAAATAAACATAAATTCTTGCTTAAAAAATCGTCTCAAGCCATAATCAGAACTTTTACATTTTCTTCATATATTTTTATCTTTTTTTTACAATAGGGGTTAAAAATAATAAAAATAAAAATTTTATTAATAAGATATAACTATTATATCTACGACAATAAAAATGCTTAAAGCACTATTATTAAGTTTGGAACCTTTTTAGTTTTTCATTAAATTT
Organism: Byasa hedistus; assembly: GCA_029286795.1. Taxonomy (NCBI): domain Eukaryota; kingdom Metazoa; phylum Arthropoda; class Insecta; order Lepidoptera; family Papilionidae; genus Byasa; species Byasa hedistus. Next base: position 22,552 of record JAGSMW010000113.1, read on the forward strand.
TTCACAAAGGAGGGATAAAAATTAAATATAAAATCCTTACAATAATAAAAAGAAGAAGATACGGGAACTAAGGTATTCAAATACCATACAACATATTTTCTTTGTCTCCGATGACTCAGTGAAACGCCATCGAATTTTTTTCTATAAAAGTTTTCAAAGAAATAATACAATGAGGGCAGAACCTAATATATGATTAAATAAAAAACTTTTTTAGACATTTTTACAGGTGGTGTGATAGAACAGGAACTTAATCAAAAAAGAATGATTAAGAAGTAGAATAAGTATTAAAGGACTTTTTCATGTTATTAAAACATAAATCCACCAAGAATATAAAGAATGTATTGGAATGTCTCTCCAAATCTACTGGTTTTATTGTACGACATTCCTGTTGTATAATTAACATTTTTTTGACATTACTATTGTTGGAAGTGATCATGATTGTTTCACCATAATTAGTTTCATGGTTTTACATTTAAACAGTTTTTATAAATAAATTATGTTACCATTAAACAGAAACTATGTTACACAATCTTAAGGCCATGTAACTCTTCTCGATTTCTTAAAATAAGACTAGTAGTTTTCAAAGACTCTGTAAAGCTTTAAAAAATATCTAAAATTTACACTTTCAAGATAGAAGTGTTTGCAAATTAAAGTAAAAGTAATTTTATTACTATGTTGTCAAAAGCTTTATCCATAAAAAATATATTTATTGGGGTAAATTTATAAAATTTTTAAAGAACAATTTGAGATGGCTTACAGAGAAAAATATGGCTTTAGGTACTTAAAAGAATACTTTAATTAAAGAAACCATAATTTACATCAGGATAATAAAGTACGTAATTTTTGAAGACATAATTTAAATCTTCAATAAGTTTGTATGAATCTTGTTTTAATTAAGTTTGAGATGCTTCTGATCAAAATAAACTTTTTCCTTTTTCTTATTGATCTTAAAAAAATAAAAATTTAACCCCTGTTTTTTAATTGGGTAGATTAATCTTTTCGGGTAAAACGGAATTTTTATTTAGGTAAAAATTATTCTTAATTTAAAACAGGAATTTTTTATATACAATATGGATTATCCTTGTGAAGTCTTGTCAGAAGTGAGGGATAGTCTGTTACCTTAAAAACTCCAATTAATTCGCTACACATAAGCACCTCTTTTCAATAAAAGATAAGATATTAAAAGTTTCTTACTTCGATTTGAATTTACTTTAAATATCACTCATAACAATCTAATTTATTTTCTTCAACTTAAAATTTTTTTTATTTAATTGTAAAGTTAGAAATTCTTTATGAACACTTTATGCTTATTTCTGCCTACCAGAGACAGATGGATTTATTTATTACATGTAGCTTTTAAAAATTTAAATTGTGGTCATCTTTTTCCCAAAAAAAGAACTTTTTATTTCCTAATGGTTTAAAAAAATCTTTGGAATCGCGAAAATCTAAATTCCATTAAAGAAACATTAAAATAGATCTATTCTTCCTAAAAAGAAACTTCTTTATTACTTTTAAAAAAATAAAGTTACTTTTGTTAGAAGTCAAAATATGAAAGTGTCAAGAAAAACAATAATTGTAGAGAAGATCAAAATGAAATCTGTTTGGAAAGTTTCATCACAGAATAGCCTTTATTTATGATTTGATTATAAATTTAGATATGTGATTTTCCCTGTAGGGAATAATAATTTATCAATTCAATATTTTTTTTTTAACATAAAGGATTTTTTAATTGCGTGAGTAAAAAAGTGATACATTAAAATTGCTTAAATTTAGATAAATTAGATAAATTACTTAAAAAAAAGATAAAAGTGATGTTAATGTGATTCTATGGTTCCAAGTAATATACGAAAAATTTATCTGTTGTATTTGTATTTCATTGAGATGTGTAGATCAGAGGGAGATGGATTTATTAAAAAACTAGAAAATTTTCCGATCCTTGTAACTGCTTAAATGATGCTGGTCTAACAACCATTTTTATGAAATGAGACTCTACGATTTTAGGAGAGATGCGTATGTTTCTGTTAAGGATGATTTTAAAAGTAGTGAATTCTCTGTAGAGATAACGTCATCTTTCTCTTGAGATTCATAATAAAAATAAAATAAAAAATCTTCTGGAAGAGTTGAAAAAAATAACCACATCTAATCTTCAATTATTTTGTCTTACAGGCGAGAAGAGAAAAATATTCTAAATTTATAAAAAGTGTTTTATTCATGAGCTAGAAAAAAATAACATTTACAAAGTAGAAGTCACTTATGAAAATACAAAGCATTTAATGAACTTTCTATGAGTTCCAATGTCTTGTATTTAGAGGTGGCAAGGATGGGTTATGTATATTGAAGAAAAGGACTGTATAAAAGGAAGTCGTCTTAAACAGAAAAGAACCATAAGTAAAGATATTTACAGATCTTATGCAAGACCAGTATGGAATTATATTTCGGAACCTAGAAAGATGCAATCAAAGCTGAGTTAATTAAAGAATACTTCTTAATTATTGTTAAGATATGCTAGTTAAGGGTATTTATAAATAAATAAATATGTAAGAATACTTCAACAATTATAAATTACTTGCTTGACAAAAAGTCTTTTGAGGACGAGTTGGGTGTTGAATTTCCATTGTTAATGATGATCAAGTTCTTAGGACTTCTTTAAAGACGAGAACGGTGATGTTGTACTTCCGAGATTACCTAAGCTATAAAGCATGGACATGCGTTTTGACTTCTTAAAGATACAGATATTTACAAGAACTTGATTTTAATCCGTCGCTTAATAATATTTCTTCAGGAAAATACTTTAGATTCAGGAAGATTTTAATGTTTGGCGGTTTGAAAGCAAGTGATTTGTGGACAGTTATGAAAGTTAATAATCATCAAGTACCAAATGGGGATTTCTATTGTCCTATGTAAGACTCAATACAATATCTCATTGATGATATTTGCAAAAAGATAGGAGACTTAACAAGTGAGGAGGACCCTAGGAATTATAAAAGGTTCTAATCTTTTTTTATTATTCTTTGGAAAAAAAAGAAAAAAAAATATAAAAATTTTTAGAATATGTTTTAAAGATAAGTATTAGCTGAGAATATAAACTACCTGTCAAACAATATGGAAGTATTTAATAAGGTTAATAAATATGTTGGATTGAGTATCAGTCAGGAAATTTTCCTTTTGCAGTAAACTATGAAATATTCGACGAAAGAAGAGAAATCGTTTTTATTAATTGAAAACTATGATTAAATCTAAATTTTAAGGATTAAAAAACTTTTATATATTGTCCCCTGAGGTTAAAAAATATCTTTAATATTCTCTAATCTATTTTATGGTGTAAAATTACTTTTAAGAGTCTGAGCTTCGGTAAAAGATTCTAATAGCCATTTGAATGTCATCTTGATTCTATTTTTTGGAAGGATCTTTATTGACCGGGGTGTCTGCAAACATAGGTAATATTGAGTTAAGAAGTAATGATTGAGTGTTTTTAAAAGATAAAAAGTAGCTGTAAAGCCAGAGAAACTCTATTAAACTTACTCTTATATTGGCAGAACCCTTAAATTTTTTATAAGCTTTAAAAATAAATTAGAAAATAGCAAAGCTTAACGTATTACCCCCGGCATGTTTAGTATTTTAATCGTTTCTCTATAATAACTTTTTTTTAATTTTGTCGTTTGCAGTGAAATTATTAAATCGGTTAAACATTAACCAACCCCGAAATGATAATACAAACTTCAAATTGTTTTAAGCAGTCACAAAAGGCTTAAAAAATTTACTACCATTCAAAAATTGACTTCATTCAATTTACAAAAAGGAAGAGCTTACATCTTAAGTCATTTCTGTTTTAAAGAAAACTTAATAAGTTGTGATATAAAAAAGCAGCACTTTTTGAGATTTACAGGGCTTAGGTGACAAATTAATATCTTAAAGAAAATCATAAAATAGGGATTTTTTTTTTTTAGCAAAACAAAAAATTTTTCAATGTACAAGATCTCAGATATTTTACCAATTCAGGAAAAATTATATTTAATAGTTAGACTTTATTTCTAAAATCGTAAAAATTATTTGTCTAAGAATTAACACATTGATAGGACGTCTAATAGTATTAGCAAGTTTTTGATACAAGTTTTACATTTATTCTTAATGTTTCATATCTTGTTTTTAGTATAGATTTTCCCAAAAAGTTTTTTCAATTATTTTCTAAGGACCTAAGTTAGGGTATATGGTAGCGCAAAATTGTTTAAATATTTTTGATTTGCAATCGGTGTTCTGCTCAAAACTTAGGATCAGTTGCATTTTGTTGTTATTGACTGTTTAGGATATTTGGATCGTTAGATGGAAGTAAACAATAAATCACATCTTTTTAATATTTATCACTTTTGTTGGGGTTTTTAAGACAATTTGGATCTTTGTCTTAAATCTAAACCTATACTTTTCTGAAAAAATGTTCAAATGTCTGCTAAATTTACCTTCTTAAGATTAAAGAACCCAATTGTAGTTTAGCTGTGCAGTTCATATAGACTGAGCTTTTTGTTATCTAAAAAGATTGTATTAAGCTATTTATCACCAAAATTTTGGCTTAAAACGCTTGTCTTTTTTGAAGTTCTTCTTTTGAAAATTGTAGTGTTATTGTTTTTTTAAAATGTTAAAGAGACTTAGATTTTAGTAGTTGCAATGTTTAACCAATAACTTAATGCTTATGTTATTTTTACAATGATAAAAAGATTTTAAGAATTTTTATGGTTCAATTTGCCATAAACCAAAAGAAAGTTGATTTAATCACTAGGGAAAACATTGGTTGATGGTAGCTTGGGGTGGTCTCTGTTTTTTGAAAAAAATTTAAAACAATGAAAGAAAATTTGCTTACTTTTAGACAGACTGAAACCAAGCAAGATGCTTCTAATCTCTCAGTGTCTTTGAATTTTATCAACGTGAGCCCAAAATGGTTTTATGTGAGTGTGAAAGCTTATGCATATTGACAAGGGTAAGATAGACAGGAATAAGATGGCCGTTGGAGATGTTATGTGGTGACTGCCGAAAAACAAAGACTATGGTAGGATTTAAAAGTACGTGTGTCAATACCAATGATTTTTCTTCCATCGTGAAAGCTGCAAACAGATATGTTTTACTAAAAAATATGGGATTAGTCAACGTTTCGGCCAAGTCATTACAATTATCATTAAATACTTAGTTTTTTTTTCAAAAAATAGGCCCCAAAAGGCTACCAGTACCAAATTGACCACTTACTAGTTAAAAACCATCTTTGAAACGACAGTAATTTTTTATTGATTTTGTAAAAAGAAGCTTAAAAATATGAATAACTTTTATAATCCAAAAAGGTTCAATAATTTCTTTATAATGACAGAAACATTTCAGTTTTATTGAAAAATGGAAATGTCTTAGATTGTGCAACAAGCTTTCCATCCCTATAAGAAGAAATAGGGTAAAGGTACCACAAACAAAGGTAAAATTCAACCCTACATTAAAAAAATTAATTAGGTAGGAATTTTAGTGAGCAAATTTCGCCCTACTCGAGTGGACTGAACCACAGTACACCCACCTGAGTTTCTATGAAGATTTTTTTCCTACCTGTGGCAAAAAAAAAGAGATTAATTATTATTCGTAATTTTTTTAGTACAAAATATATATTGGAATCTAATAGCCTTAGTGAGAAGAACCAGATAGAAAGGATACTGGTACGACATGAATTGCAGTGGGAATTGAATTGATATTCTAATGAGGGATCTAGGACTAAGTAGGGGTTAAGATCCAGTGGATATGTTTTCGAAAGACTGGGTCAGGATCAAGGCAGGTAAAGACCTAAGTCCAATCAAAGTGAGTTGGTAATGTTAAATTGTAATCAGTCTAAAATATAAGGCGACTAATTAAGACGATAATGCGGCGCTAGTAAAAAAAAAGAGTCTTTTTTAAAAAAATAGAAAAATAAAAAAATCGGAAAGAAAATAAATATAAGGATAGGTTAATTGGAAATTTTGAATTTTAAGAGACGTGTTATAAATGCAACTTGTGTGAATCAATTTAGAGCGAATAATATTTTTTTTAATCCACATAAATTCTTCCAGAAATAGATGGATCCTGTTATGATGAATTCCATATCTCTCCTATACTCATGTTTCAAATGAGACCCAACATATTTTCGATATGATTAGTATAATACCTGAAAGCCCCCAGTAACAAGCCTAAAAACTATGGTTAACTACCTATGAATAGATAAAGTCGTGAACAGCTTGTGGATACGAAGGGATAAACCATCAGTTATAATGACTGAACCAGCGAAAAATATGGTCTCTCAAAAACTTCGGGCAAAATTTGGGATCTTCGATTGGGGTACTAATTTTGAAAAAAAAACTTTCTAAAGTCTCCTTCTACGCACCCCCTACAATCCACTGCACCATTGGAAGTTGGCCAATTCAGTTGATGGGTTAGTGACAACCAAACCATTGCAAATGGTGTTTCATCACTTGAAATCTGACCCCTATTCCACCTATTTTTTCTGCCACCTTCATTTCTACCACCGATTACCAACATATCAGCTCTTTATCTTAAGGTAAGAGGCTGTGAGATTTCAACAAAGATTTACAGCCTGGTAGTTTGATAAGAAAATACCAGCAAAAAAAGCATCTCAAAATCTTTCAACAATCTATCGTAATCCTCTCAATTTGACCCTACCTTTACAGACAACAAACTCTTACATTTTTTACCCCAACATTTAAATCCCATTCCATCAGAAAACTTAGAGGCGTTTGAACCTTTCATTAACCATTACACCAAGGCTTCTACATGGAATTTCAGACCAAAATGAGGCAATCTTAACATGAATGTTATTGCTTCTTATTATCTGGAAAATTTTGTGGTTTACGGATCAAGCTGGTTATTTCTGAGCATCAGTGAATTATTTAATGGGGGTAAAAAAATTTAAACTGAAAAAAAATACCTTTACTCAAAAAAAAGAGTTCACTCTAAAAAAAGTAGGGATATAAAGTTATAAAACGAATGTTTTGCGATTTTAAAGAATTCTTTTTAAAAAGACTCCTTTTTTTTTACTGCGCGATAATGCTCTATCTAAGGCTATAACTTCCGCTCGTAAATTATGTATACTGTGAATCACATGTTTGATATGGATTGAAGCACAAGGCTGCTTAAGATGAGGGAGTTTCTAGTAAGGAAGAATATCAAATTACGAACAGAGACTAACCACAGTTCCGCACCAGGCTCTTTTATTAAAGATCTCCCTTCACCTGTGTCTCAAAAAAAAAAATAATTACCCAAGATATATAAACTATTTTAAAATTAAAAAAAGATAAAACTTTGACTATCAGCTTTCATCTTACAACATTTTAATAAAAAGGCAAAAAATATGCTTTAAATTTACTTTTTAAAGTAATCTAAAAAAATCCTGTAATTCATATCATGTCATATTATCATAAATATAAACAAATTCTGTTGTCTTCCAAGCATCATTTTAAGCTTTTTCTTTGAAAAATCTTCTTACAATTTTCGAGCAAAATCTTAAAAAAGAATTCTAGTCCTCTGTTGTAAGGAACTCAAAAAACTTCATCTTGAACATCTACGTTCAGTCCCAATATTCTTATTATATTCTTGAAACCTATGCTTGAGCTCCTCTGTGTTCAGTAATCTTCCTGAAAGCTATAAGTAAGATACGAATTAGGATCTGTATAAGAGATTCAAAATTCAACTTTTTTCTAATAAAAATCCAGATCATCAGTAGAGGACTCCTTATTTACATTGATATCAGAATTACTCATGCCTTCAGGCTGTTCAATCAATAAATCTTCATGAAAGGAAGAATCAAGAATACCTTTAAGAACAAAAGTATGTTTTGTTTTATCTACTTTGTAACTTGTCATCAGCAATAATTCTAAAAATGACTCGTTGAAACATAAAAAGGTATTTTTCGTATTTTCAACAGTTTCTTCCAAAGTATACTGTCAATCTTTTTTTTTAGCAGCAAAAGGAGAAGCTCCTCTATTTTCTTTATGAATAGGGGTAAATTTAGAAAAAAATATTAATTTTTTTAACTAATGTCATGACTTAATGCTGAATTATTTAGATAAAAACAATCATTTCTTAAGCAAATGATAGAAAAAAAGAACTTGTCGCCAACTTAAAAAACAACCACAGAATAAAATTTCACTACGTAAACTTATGAATGTGAATTTCGGGGTAGAAATTGTATGCTAGGGTCTTGAAGTCCCTAGCGTAGTTATTAAGGAAAAAATATCTTATGTTCAGGTAAATGCTGAAACATAAAAGTAAAACTCCATAAATCTATTTACTACAAAAGGAAAACAACTATGTACCTTGAACTTTGTTGTTAAGCATTCAATCTAGTTGTAAATGAATGTCATAAAGTTTCCAACGAAGTGTTTGCAAATTTACGTATATTTTAAAAGACAAATTCGTAATATATCATGATAATTGTTTCTTATTACATTTTTTGTGTACCAAGGAAAAAATATTTATAGAAACCATGATAATTAGGTCTTTGATCAATATTCTACAATTATTTCGTGAGTAGAATATTAAGCAAACACTTGTTCTTTTTCAGCAGCCTTGACTTTAGACACAAATCATAACCCTTGATGGTTGATTTCGGTAAAGCCAATTATAGTCTAAGTAACTTCTTTTAAATCTATGCTTAAGTAAAACTTACACCACAATTTTTTTTTTTGTTTCGCGGGCATACTTATGACCAGCGAGAACTTTGCAATTTCAAAGAGTAAAGTCATCTCTTGTTTTTTTAACTGCATTGCAAGAATACTTTTTTGCACCTAATTTTTTAATACAAATATCCTCTCGTTTGCCACCTGCATATGCCAAAACGTGCTTTTGCAGTTAACTCTGGCAATCAATAATCTGCAAACTTTTACTTACCTAAATATATTCTTCAAGTATTTATTTCTTGAATAGAACAGGGCATTAAAGCTATTATTCTTTCGTAAGATGTGATAGATAAGATTTTAAACATCTTTAACTTTTAATTTCGCATTAATTTTGTTTTAGTGTTTTATAATAACCTTGGTAATCTATGTATATAATGTATATTCAAAATGATTAAAATAGTCCCTCTACTCTGCTTATCATTAGAGCAAAAACATTATTAATTCTTTAATAAACCTCAACCATGACCTATTCCTCCTATTTCTTTCTTTTGGGTTTTTGTTTATTTGCAAACAAAAAATCTATTTTCCAAAAAATTTGTACAGATAAACAAAGTTTGGCCAAAATTTTTTACGATTTTTAGATTAGTAAGGTACCCCCTCCACGTAAAAACATATCTAGATTTTTTTTTAAATAATATTGCTCACGCGCTTTTCGTTTTCGTACCCCTCCAGGGTTTATAAGGTTTTATAATAATTGGAGGGGAATCAACCATCAAATCTGAGATTTTAATTTATTCTTCCCCTCTCATTGGAGGGAAATAATTAGTATGATATTTAGAATCCATAATTATATTGTAGAGACAGAAACTACGTCTTAAGTCTATTAAAAAAATCTAAGTTTATTTAAATATAAAACTAAGAAAGAAAATTGGAGAGCAGAAATTCATATGTTTTTTTTTGTTAGAAATATTTTTTAGCTACTAACAGAAAGTAAAAAGAAAAATTTTTTTGAACAACTACAGTTTTATTATTGTTAAATTTTCGAAAAAGTAATTTGAAAAAGAAATTCCTAATCAAAAGGTCCCATGGCTTTGACGGCGGAAAACAATACAAAAAAATTCTTTTGTACAAGGAAATCAATGAAATGAAAAGTTTGAAAGCTGATGATTACAAGAATGGTGATAAAGGGTTATAGAAACAGAATCAATTACTTAAAAGAGAAAACAAAAGATTCACCAAAGATCATAAAATTTGTTGGTTTTTTTTTTAGTTACAAATATTTCCCTGTAAGACAATGTAAATTAGGAAAAATATTACAAGAAAATCAAGAAATTGCAATTTGCAAACCAAAAAGCAGAAGAATGAATTTTGTATTGTGAAATTTATTATACTTTTAATAATCCTTATAGGATTGAGAATTTCATACATTCGTTTTCGCGTTTCTTAACTATCGCATCTGGTCACTTGTAATTTTAAAAGACGAATAAAAGGAAGAGTAAATTTTTTAAAATCCCACAATTCAGCGTAAATGTTATGTAGTTAAATTACACCTGTCTATTTTGTTACCTAAAAAACTATTAGGGACTTTTTTTTTAAGAGCTGGGATTTTCATATTCCTTTAATTATTTTTTCTTATTATTTTAAATTTTATTACCGGTATGTTGGACTAGAAACCAGATTTTTATACCAGATTTTGTTTACAAAGGTAAATATGGAGAAATACTCTGATAAAAACTCGAAGATTATTTACAGAGAGGCAAAGTCGATATTGCATTGGTACGTCTTTAAAATGCGGGAAACAAGATTTCGGAACTAAGTGATAATATGTGGATATAAACATAAAATTTCTACTTTCAATATGTTGACGAACATTTTATCATATGATATGAGAAGGTGTTTTGGAGTCAACACACATTTCAATGATTTTGAGAGATTATCTCTACAGAGCCATACAGAAAAGTATCGCAAGTTTTTAAGTAAATACTTTTATATCCTCTCCTCTCCTCTTCTTATGATGGTACTATTATTTGTCTGATTTGAATCTTGAGGTGGTGAAATACCGATACAATGGCAATTGTCTCATGTATCCGATTTTTGTGTTTTACATGGGACAGGTTTATTGCCGGATGTTCCACAATTACCACTAAGATTTTGGGATATTTTTGATGAGACACTAAAAAACGTGTATTTTTTTGAAAAAAGAGTGAAATCTTTGTATCCTGTAATAATCACTTGGTAATTTTTTTCTTTGATGGAGTTCAGTTTTTTTTTTGATCGGGCAACTAAGGCAAATCAAAGAATTTAGAAAATTTAAAAAGATAAGAACCACAGGTTGATTAAAGATGTCTTGTTTTTTCCGTAACACATCAGAAATTATATAAATTCAAAAATACAGTTCCGAAGTATTTCATTTACAGAGCTAGAATCTTTGAAACTGTATAGCAAATTGTTGACTTTGAATTGTACGAATCCTCACACTTTTTCATCAACGAATGACAATGGGGATGAAATTATTGATGAAACTACTTTTTTTTTCATAGTTTCTTATCATAAAAAATGAGATTACAAACTTAGATATGATGCAATGGTAATATTTGTAACTTTTTCATCAGATCAGTTGATTGTTTGGAATTTTGAAGAGAAGTCTTGAGATTATCTTCTATTGAATTATCGAATGCAGGAATGTTACACTTCTTTTTTGAATTACTATGGTTGTAGCGGTAAAAAGGACTAGTTTTTTATAACTTTAACAGTAAAGATAGGTTAAGAAGTTTGAGTTAGGTAATGTGGTATCACTCACACATCAAATAAAGCTTCCTAGCTGTGGGATTCTTGACAAGACATCACATTGATCAATTCAGATCTAAAATATTTGACAATTATGAGAGTGAAGATTATATCGCAATCGCACAGATAAAATTAATCAGTTTCTCCCTGTCTTTTGATGTTTTTTCTGCTTTAATAGTAAAGGTTACGTTTCGAAACTCCTTCATTTTTATCAAAAACTTCGTGTTGTACGTCACTCTCTCCCAGTCAAAGCATATACGTTTCAGCACCAGATCGTAAAGAATATTGTTACAACAGGGTGCCGATAAGGTTTATAAGATCTGGGATTTGGATTTCGGAGGATTGTATAAAAACACTCATAATGATACAAATTGTGTTGACTATTTAACAAGGACTTATTTTGATGTGTGGATCAGGTTCTATTAAGTATTTAGCAAACGCATCTCTGTTGAGGAATATAAGAATTGTGAATCTCGCTACATAAAACTTATTGTGACAAGCTATTTTCTATTAATAATACACTTTAGAACCGTTTAATATGGATGTCGTATAAACTAGACTTCCTAATTAGATGATGGGACATATCCCCTCATAAGAAGATTACAATAAGTTTTTCAGAAGAGCAAAGTTCTTAGAGTCCAAAAATATGAATGAATTTCTTTCCTCCTTGAGAGTTTAAATGTAAATTTGATGGATTGCAGTGACCTCCTTGTGCACTTTTTTAGAGAGAATATAGTTTAGAGGTGATCTCGACAACTTTTTATAAGAATCTTTGAGGCGTAGGCAAACTGATATTCTGTGTCTCGTCTATCGCTAACTGCTCGAAAAACAAACTCTATTATTTGCGGCGAATTTTTACGTCCTTGGTTAAAGGCATAAAGACATTGTTAGTCACCACAACGACTTTAAATTCAATCTAGATAATCTCAATCAAAAATAATCGGATCTTCGTAAATTTTCTCTTACATTCACAGTTCTGCTTATTTATAAAGAGACAGATTTCTGCCTAAATCTTAAATAAATAGATTAAATTTTTTTTTCTTTCCTCTCTATCGTATGAGCTTGAAACATTTGATTTTTTAAGTTTGACATGTAAACAAAAAAATGAAGCAATTTGTAATTGAATTACGAGTATTTTGACTTATGACACTAAATCCTGAATAAAGTTGAATTAATTGTATGGGAACATTTTTTACATAAAAAATATGGATCATAAAGGATATTTGAAGATTTGATTGATCTTTAATCAGACTCTATCTTCTAATTCATATGATATACACAGTACGATTTAGGTGACAAGGGATGTAAATTCTATAGTTCAAGCCTTAAGAAATGTGGATTCTATTTTTTTGAGTTAGATAAGTGAAAGAGACTAGTTTTGTGTGAGAATAAGTTAAAAAATAGGTCATCGATGCTATGTAAAAATATAAGTAGTATTAGAGCGCAGAGTGACAAAAATATTTCAGAAAATTCTTCGGATACAGCGTGATATACAAAAAAATATAAAAAACATGGTTCAAAACAATTATTCAGAAAGTTTTACGCTTAACAGAACTAGGGCTGTGATGACTCTACTAAATAATGAGAGGACTTGTACAATCGATTGCTTGAACATTCTGTTAGATTGAATGAATACGTAGGAAATAATATTCTTGCTAAAACCTATCTCCTGCTACAGTGTGAGAAGCCTCTCTATACGTCCCCAAGATCATAGAGGAAGAAAGAAGAACTTCTGCATGGATTAATGGTCTTATTTAAACTAACCATTCTTTGGCCAAAAAGAGTAATTTACATTGCTTTCAATTTAAGATCGAACCTTTGGTATTAGTAAACACAATAAAAGAATTTGTAAAACATTAAAAGTTACCTAAGAATACCAAAAAGTGCATTTGGATTGTTGTAGGAACTGTTAAAGAAAGAATTATTCAGCTTAATTCAAGTAATACGAATATTTGAGAATAGTTTCATTGATTGCGCTTATAGATTGTTTAGGTTATTTTGTCGAATTTATTACGGTAACAAGGAAAACACAGCCGAAATTATAAAAGGATAAAAGTAACATCTATTTGTCAAAAGATTTGTGTGATGTTGAATAAAACAGAAGACAATACGGATAAAAAAAGAATAAGAAGAATCTAGTCTGAAAACGAGGAAATAAATAGTTCGAGATTAATTTTTAATAAAATTGATACCAGATAAGGTTTGCTGCTTAAATGATATGCTTGATGAAGCTATTAAGAGTGATTGAAGGATATAAACTCCTGATAGTTTTTGTTTAGGATATAATAACTAAGATGAGATAAAAAAAAAGGTTTAAAATAATACCGGGACCCTGAATACAATATCCGAAAGGTACTTGATATTAAAAGACAGAGTGTTATTTTAATGATTGTACAATGTTGAGCATCCAGAAGTATATTTTAACGGAAATGAGCTCTCTCCCGGGTATTAACCACGCCCGTAATACTGTATACTGTGAATCTACAGTTCGGCATGGATTAGGGCAAGGTGTGGATAGGTTCCCGGAATCCAAAGCCCAGATGGTATGATCGTGCTCGCCGCACAGCAGGGATACTTAAAAGGATGGGGGTTTAGTGAGTAGGAATCTCAAGTATCGGTGGGACTGAACAACAGTTCACCCACCAGAGTCTCTATGAGATTTCCCCTACTGTGGCCCCACCAAAAAAAAAAAAGAAAAGACGGTTAAAGAGCTCGTGCATTTATGGGCATTGCTAATATACAAGGAATACATTGAACATTATGGCAAAGTGGAACCATTATTCAAATTCTTAAAGGTGAAAACCAAAAAGAGTGTTTAAACCAAAATGGGGATAACAAGAGCAGGAAATCTTTTATGATATAAAAAAGATATATTAGCTACACACACTAAAAGGTATTCAACCCAATTTTGATAAGCCTTGTGTATTATAAATGACG
>JAGSMW010000114.1:0-39330 GCA_029286795.1 Byasa hedistus
TCTAATCATTTATGATAACAATGTAATGTACTTATATTATATTATCTCATTCTTAATCTATCATCAGGACCCCTACGCGTGTACGAACACACACACGCACGCGCACATTGTTTCACACACTCACACACAATACACACACATTCACTACAATTGATTTATTACCTTATTTAAGTTATCTATTACTGTTAATTGCACGAGAGTAGGAGACCTGGTGACCTGTAACACGGGTTTATTACCTATCACAGGCACCAGCGATCCACAACCTTATGTCTTAATATTTGCATAGCTTAAGATTTTATATATATATATATAAACTCTTAAGCTATGCAAAGTGTTGTGGTGTGCAAAAGATATATTCTTCGTTTGCACACCACAACAAGGAAAAAGAAAATAAAACAATTTTATATAATGGGCAGTAAAAGGCGGTCTTATCGCTAAAAGCGATCTCTTCCAGACAACCAGTAAATGGACATGACTGAATAGAGTATACATGCGGGTGTGCCGGGTTTAGATAAACTATACATAAACTGATACATAAATATGTATAGGTAAATAAAAACAAATATTAAAAGAGATGGGCTATATTATATACTTAAAGTGAAAAATAGTAAGACTTTACTAGTTTTTTGAAGAGTGGCAGTGTTTGTGCACGTCTAACCGATTGAGGCAGAGCGTTCCACAAGCGTGCTGCCTGCACTGCGAAAGAAGCATCCATAAATTTAGTAGTGTGGGAAGGAATTTTTAAGAAAGGATTTTCTGAGGATCTCAGAGTTCGAGTATGGGAATCATGAAGAAAGTTGAAATTTTCTTTGAGGTAGGTTGGATAGGATGGGTTGAAGAGAATATTATACAGTAGAAAAAGTATGCGAGCATTCCGGCGAAGACGGATGGGCAGCCACTCAAGCTTACTACGGAACATGGAAACGTGATCATATTTGCGCAAGCCAAATATGAACCTGATGCAAAAATTTTGGAGTCGTTCAAGCTTGTCTAGCTGGGCTTCAGTGAGGTCTAGATAGCTGGCATCGGCATAATCTAAGATCTGAATTAGAAGAGACTGTGCAAGGGTAATTTTAGTTGCAGTGGTAAGAAAATTGCGCAACCTTCGAAGGAGTCCTGCCGACGAATATAGCTTTCGACTTAGACTTTGCAGTTGTGTTCTCCATGACAGATTTTTGTCGATAGTAATACCCAAGTCTTTAACTTCTTCGCTAAAAGGTATTTTAGTGCCTTCAAAGATGACCTCCGGAAGTTTATTTATACCGCATTTAGCTAAAATTTTTGGAGTGCCAATGATTATTATTTGAGATTTTGCGGGATTTACTTTTAGACCGTTTGCTATACTCCATTGTGATATATATGCAAGGTTTTTATTCATGCGCTCTATGGCAGTTGAAATATCAGTTGGAGCTGTTTGTACATATATTTGCAAATCGTCTGCAAAAAGGTGATAAGGAGAAGTAAGATTTTCGGAAATAGTATTTATAAATAAAGCGAAAAGCAATGGTGATAAAACGCCAGCCTGTGGGACTCCAGCAGTGGTAACGCACCAAGAAGAAAATTTGTCTTCTGTTAGTGTGCGTTGCTGACGTCCGCACAGGTAACTGCGAAACCAGTCAATCGCCGTTGGAGATACGTTAAGAGAACGAATTATCGCAAGTAAAATATCATGATCAACAGTACAGAAGGCATTGCTAAAATCGAGCAAGGCAAGAACCGTTACATAGCCCCTTTCCATGCCCAACCGTATGTCATCTGTAATTTTGACAAGAGCGGAAGTGGTACTGTGTCCTTGCCGAAAGCCTGACTGGAATGGATTTAAAAGGGAATTATATGACAGGAAAATGTTGAACTGGTTGTGAATAAGACGCTCGAGGACTTTAGAGAGAAAAGGCAGTATCGTTATGGGTCGGTATTCTGAAAAAGATGTAGGATTTGGTTTTTTTGGCAATGGGATGATTTGTGCTTTTTTCCATGACGTCGGGAAGGTTCCTAAGGAGAATGAGGAGTTCAAAATATGACAGAGGATTGGTAAAATTTGATCCAGAATTGGAAGGATCATTTTCCGGCTGACACAGTCACTTCCGACTGCATTGAAGTTTATGGATAAAACGCTCTTCTTAACGTCACAAGCAGAGAGTTGACAAAATTTAAACGGAGTATGACTAGGCGTTGGGAGTGATGACAGACGTTTTAAAGTTTTATCCTTGGTTGCCTTGTCGAAGATAGGCGAAGATGAGAAGTGTTGATTAACTGAATTTATATTTAAATTCTTGGGTACGGAGATTTTACGTGTTTTCCCAACCCCTAGAGATTTCAGAAATTTCCAGATCTGTGCTGGATTACTGTCTTGTACTGAATTATGAATGTGCTGGCGTTGGGCGTCCCTACACACCTTATTGCAGCGATTACGAATAGAAATATATTTTGCCCAGTTTTGGTCCGTCGGTTTATACTTGTATTTAGTTCTTAAAGCTGCTTTCTTTTTAATAACCACTTTAATGTGATCTGTAAGCCATGGGGCCGGTCGGTGTTTTATTTTTACCGGTCTGTTAGGCGCGTTAACATCATACAGCTTTAAAAGTTTATCAGAAAAAATTTCTACTTTTTCGTCAAGCATATTCGCGCTATAGAGTCTTGTCCAATCTATATTCATTGCGTCTTCCTTTAGGTTGTCGATATTCATACCACTAAAATTACGATTTTACCTATTGTTTTTGTAATGGTTTGTGGTGACAAATAAAAATGTATTTTATTTTATTTTATTTATTATTGTCATTATTTCGACATAACTCCCGCTCTAGTATTTACATCCATATCAGAGGCATTTTTAGTAAAAAAAAAGACTGTAGTTGATAGTACTTACCGGTTTTCAAGGTCGTTGCAGCCATGAATATTTATCAAAAATTTCAGACCACTAATCAAGAAAAACATAAAGGAATGGACTGGTATCACCAGCGTAGAGTAACTCATTATCATGAGCCACATGGAACAGTTATCCAGTAATGGAAAGGCACTTGAAGAAGAAGAAGAACCAAGAAAATTTTTCCCACTCAAGGTCCTATAATATTTGACAAAGTAGTCGAGAAAGCACTCGACTCTATAAATCGTATGCTAAAGTACTAAATAATAATGTTTTTATTACCTTTCCCTCATTATCTAATTTGTTCATATTAGTAAATCACTATACTTGTCGATTTGAACGCTATATCAACCGATGCAAAAACCACGTTTGTGTTACATTTTTATGTTCTAGGTATACGTAGTATACAAATTTTTGTGTTGACGACGTCGTCCAATATTTATGCATCAAAGTTTGACAAACGGTGGCATAATGACTTTAAAAAAAAAAAAAAAAAAAAAAAAAAAAAAAAAAAAAAAAAAAAAAAAAAAAAAAAAAAAAAAAAAAAAAAAAAAAAAAAAAAAAAAAAAAAAAAAAAAAAAAAAAAAAAA
This sequence comes from Byasa hedistus, assembly GCA_029286795.1. Classification (NCBI taxonomy): domain Eukaryota; kingdom Metazoa; phylum Arthropoda; class Insecta; order Lepidoptera; family Papilionidae; genus Byasa; species Byasa hedistus. The sequence goes on from JAGSMW010000114.1 coordinate 3,454, forward strand.
AAAAAAAAAAAAAAAAAAAAAAAAAAAAAAAAAAAAAAAAAAAAAAAAAAAAAAAAAAAAAAAAAAAAAAAAAAAAAAAAAAAAAAAAAAAAAAAAAAAAAAAAAAAAAAAAAAAAAAAAAAAAAAAAAAAAAAAAAAAAAAAAAAAAAAAAAAAAAAAAAAAAAAAAAAAAAAAAAAAAAAAAAAAAAAAAAAAAAAAAAAAAAAAAAAAAAAAAAAAAAAAAAAAAAAAAAAAAAAAAAAAAAAAAAAAAAAAAAAAAAAAAAAAAAAAAAAAAAAAAAAAAAAAAAAAAAAAAAAAAAAAAAAAAAAAAAAAAAAAAAAAAAAAAAAAAAAAAAAAAAAAAAAAAAAAAAAAAAAAAAAAAAAAAAAAAAAAAAAAAAAAAAAAAAAAAAAAAAAAAAAAAAAAAAAAAAAAAAAAAAAAAAAAAAAAAAAAAAAAAAAAAAAAAAAAAAAAAAAAAAAAAAAAAAAAAAAAAAAAAAAAAAAAAAAAAAAAAAAAAAAAAAAAAAAAAAAAAAAAAAAAAAAAAAAAAAAAAAAAAAAAAAAAAAAAAAAAAAAAAAAAAAAAAAAAAAAAAAAAAAAAAAAAAAAAAAAAAAAAAAAAAAAAAAAAAAAAAAAAAAAAAAAAAAAAAAAAAAAAAAAAAAAAAAAAAAAAAAAAAAAAAAAAAAAAAAAAAAAAAAAAAAAAAAAAAAAAAAAAAAAAAAAAAAAAAAAAAAAAAAAAAAAAAAAAAAAAAAAAAAAAAAAAAAAAAAAAAAAAAAAAAAAAAAAAAAAAAAAAAAAAAAAAAAAAAAAAAAAAAAAAAAAAAAAAAAAAAAAAAAAAAAAAAAAAAAAAAAAAAAAAAAAAAAAAAAAAAAAAAAAAAAAAAAAAAAAAAAAAAAAAAAAAAAAAAAAAAAAAAAAAAAAAAAAAAAAAAAAAAAAAAAAAAAAAAAAAAAAAAAAAAAAAAAAAAAAAAAAAAAAAAAAAAAAAAAAAAAAAAAAAAAAAAAAAAAAAAAAAAAAAAAAAAAAAAAAAAAAAAAAAAAAAAAAAAAAAAAAAAAAAAAAAAAAAAAAAAAAAAAAAAAAAAAAAAAAAAAAAAAAAAAAAAAAAAAAAAAAAAAAAAAAAAAAAAAAAAAAAAAAAAAAAAAAAAAATTTCCTACTTTTTCGTCAAGCATATTCGCGCTATAGAGTCTTGTCCAATCTATATTCATTGCGTCTTCCTTTAGGTTGTCGATATTCATACCACTAAAATTACGATTTTACCTATTGTTTTTGTAATGGTTTGTGGTGACAAATAAAAATGTATTTTATTTTATTTTATTTATTATTGTCATTATTTCGACATAACTCCCGCTCTAGTATTTACATCCATATCAGAGGCATTTTTAGTAAAAAAAAAGACTGTAGTTGATAGTACTTACCGGTTTTCAAGGTCGTTGCAGCCATGAATATTTATCAAAAATTTCAGACCACTAATCAAGAAAAACATAAAGGAATGGACTGGTATCACCAGCGTAGAGTAACTCATTATCATGAGCCACATGGAACAGTTATCCAGTAATGGAAAGGCACTTGAAGAAGAAGAAGAACCAAGAAAATTTTTCCCACTCAAGGTCCTATAATATTTGACAAAGTAGTCGAGAAAGCACTCGACTCTATAAATCGTATGCTAAAGTACTAAATAATAATGTTTTTATTACCTTTCCCTCATTATCTAATTTGTTCATATTAGTAAATCACTATACTTGTCGATTTGAACGCTATATCAACCGATGCAAAAACCACGTTTGTGTTACATTTTTATGTTCTAGGTATACGTAGTATACAAATTTTTGTGTTGACGACGTCGTCCAATATTTATGCATCAAAAGTTTGACAAACGGTGGCATAATGACTTTAAAAAAAAAAAAAAAAATATCGCGTCACACTCAAACCACGAAGGGAGTACGTAAATAACACCATATTAGGTCTACACTGTAATTTTGAACCGAATATACGCATGCATTTTAGAAATATTAACCAAAAACAGTGGACACACCATTAGTGTCGCCGGCACTGAACGTGTTAACACGTTCACTGCCACCCCGCTTTTGACGATGTCTTCCCAGGGGCCGCCATACATCGGGTGTCGGATACACCATTAGTGTCGCCGGCAATGGAGAAAAATTTTGGTGGACACAACAGTTGTGTCACCGGCACTGCGTTTGTGTAAAATTTATATTTTGTTGTTTTTGTGGCCGTCGCAGCCTCTATTAAGTTTATATAAATAGGATAAAGTGTTTGAAGATTAGTTAGTGTGTTTTACATATAAATATGGCTAAAAACTCAAAGGATAAAATTAAACGTAATTTTGTTACGTAATTCAACCAGCGGTTCTCAACATACAGTAGTCGTTGTTGTTAAGATTTTATTTTGTATTAATATTTCTGAATTGCTTTTTCGCGATGAATATTTAAGGTTATATTATGGTTTTATGAATAACTTAAACAAGAGTTTTAAACATAATTGAACATTTATTATTCCCATTTTCATATTAACTATATGACATAAACAGTCTTAATATGTGCGGTACGGTCTAAAACATTCAACGCACAATCCTGGCTGACCGGGACAATCTTCGCATGCGAAAGGGGATAGACACCTTTTTTTAATGTGCGCCAGCATTGAATACGACGCTTTCGTTTTATTTTACCCTTATTGTTTTTGGATAGTTTAATCAAGCAGTGGATTTTATTTACTAAAGGTGTTTGTAATTGGCAAGGCAGATGAGGTTCTATTATTATCTTAATAACATTTAAACGGAAATCGCAAAAGGTGATAGTTATATTGCTATATTTATTATATAATAAATAAGAGTTGACTAATTAGACTTGCATTATATGTATAATAACTTTTTATACCACCTCAAAGTTTTGTGTTTGCATGAATAGTAGGACAACATTTGGACATGACGATCTATTGCTTTCATATATTTGTTATATTTTAATATCATTTGCGGCTTTGTTTTTAAAATGTCTTGTCAGTTTCGCGTATGTTTTAAATCGCCGCCATATTTACTTGAAATCGCTCGTACTTCCCTTTGGTCGACCCAATGTATTACACATATATTATTTTTATGAACTCAGCATAATTCTACTTTTTTAAGTTTTGTCGATTCTATTTCTTTGGGATTATTTTGCCTCCTCTTTCAGTTCTATTCAAATATAACCTTTCAACAAGGTTAACACTGGTGTAAAAATTGTCTATAAACAAATGATGTCCTACCTTATTAAAATCATGGAGCAAATAGTCCACCACATTTTGGACATGACTTTTGCCCCCTATAAGAACATCAGAGGCACCACCGTATAAATGAAATTTATAATAACCCCGAGTTGGTCAGCCAGTGCGTAGAATTTAAGACCGTATTTGTAACGTGCGTCTTCGTAAGTATTATTCGTAAGTCTTCTAGACTAGTGCGCTTTACCACCTAGATTAAATCGCCGCTTACCATCAGGTGGGATCGTAGTCAAGCACTAGTCTATCCTAAATAAAAAAAAAACGTTTCCTCTATATATATTACCCAAATCCTAATCGTCCTCTCCATAACATCATCGATTCATCGACAGTTATTTCTTTAGTTGGATAATAAACGGATAACATTTTAGTATAATCATTTCTTATATTTCCGCGAATGTTACACACTTATTAAAACTAAATTTTACGATTGCAGACTTCTTAGTGCGCTGATGTTTCAAGTCAGCTATATGTTCCTTCACGCGGGTCTTCACTGATCTCTTTATTTGACCTATATAAGAGAGACCACATTCACAATCTAACTTGTATACTCCTGCATCTTGTAGAGGGATATTACACTTGACAGGTGGTAGGAATTGACTTATCTTCTTGGGCGGCTTGAAAAAAGTTTTAATTGAAGCTCGCTTCAAAATATAGCCAATCTTGTCCGTGACTCCTCTGACATATGGTAACACGGCAGGTACACGCTCGACTGTGGCTGGTTTCACTCGGTCCCTGCGACGTTGACGCGGCACGCTGAGCTTGTTGTCGTGGACCACCTGCTTGACATGCTGAAGCTCGGCAGCAAGGTGTTTCTGGTCGCAGATCCCTTGTGCTCTCTGAAACAAAGATTTTCCCACGGTAGCTAACTGTGATGGATGGTGGTGAGAGTCCCCGTTTAAATACCTATCTATATGGGTCTTTTTTCTGAATACACTATTTTATTTTTTTATTTTTTTATTTTTTTAATATGACCAGCCAACGATTGTTACACCTAAAACAAATTTAAAACATACACATGCAAAATCCAATTGCATAGGCGCAACACTCTCTTACAGGCTAGTTCCACGTGCACAACAATAAAAAAAAAAAAGAAAGTATAACAAAATGAAAGTTAAAAATAAAAAAAAACAATGAAAAATCAAACTATAAAGCCGGGACGTGCTAAATCCTGAACTTAATTTAATTTTGGAACAAATGTTTCTAAAATTTGTTTACAAAACTTGCCCACACTGTCGAAGTGCAAATCCACCACATCACTACAATTATTTATAATCCTACACATTCTTGGTATTGGTGAATTTGCGCCTAGGACAGTTCTACGGAAAGGAGGACGGAGAGGTGAAATTTTATTTCTAGGGTAGCGAAAGGGAACTGTAAATTTTATTTGGGCCAATAAATTAGGGCAATCGATTTTGTTTCTTATTAATTTATAAAGAAATAGAGCATCAGTGAGGTTATTACGACTTGTTAGACTGTGCATCCTAAAGTATTGCAGACGACTATTGTAAGAAGTAAGTTGCTTGCTTTGTCCTTTAGAGTATGCCAGATGCCACAGGAATCGCTTCTGGACTCGTTCTAGTCGTAGTGTATGTGATGCGAAATGTGGCCGCCAAACTACACTACAGTATTCCACGATGCTCCGTACTAAGCAGTTGTATAGCATGATCTTCGTGTCACACCTTTTGAATACCTTGGTATTTCTTAATACGAACCCTAGCATCTTATTTGCTTTCTTTATAGTGTATTCAATATGTGGAATAAAGGTAATTTTTTTATCGAATATTACTCCCAGGTCCTTAAATGTTTCCACCTCGCGTATAATACTGCTGTCGAGGTAATAGTCTGAAATTACGTATTTAAATTTCCTAGAGAACTTCATGTGGTAGCATTTTTTAAAATTTAAATCCATTAAATTAACTTTACACCATTCTACAAGTTGATTAAGATCATTTTGCAAGTACTGTGTATCCTCTGGTGATCTAATTCTTCTAGCAATTTTCAAGTCGTCCGCGTACAAGTAGCATTCAGAGAAATTAAACCAAAGAGGAAGATCATTAATAAAGAAATTAAATAATATTGGACCTAAGTGAGAGCCCTGTGGAACTCCGGATGTAACGCATTTGATTTCGGATTTATGACCATTTAGCACAACATAAAATTCTCGACCCATTAAGTAAGACTTGAGCCACCTTAATAAATTCCCGGCGATCCCACATGCTGCGAGTTTTTTTAATAAAATGGAATGACAGATTCTATCGAAAGCTTTGCTAAAATCTGTATATATAACATCATATTGATCGCCTGCATCAACTGCTTGAATAAGGGATTCTGTGAAGGTCAATAAGTTTGTGCTAGTAGACCTTGAAGCGACAAAACCGTGTTGGTGCTCGCTGAGATACAAACTTAAGTGACGCTGCATATATGGACAGATTAGCGATTCGAAGATCTTTGCGAACGAGGACAGAATTGATATTGGTCTGTAATTGGAAATGATGTCCTTTTTATCTGACTGGAACTACTTTAGCTTTTTTCCACATTTGTGGGAAAGTTCCTGTGGCTAGAGATGTGTTGTAAATAATTTGTAGAGGGTACGCCAATGCAGGTGCACAAGCATGAATAAACAAAGGCGGGATTCCATCGGGACCAGCTCCCTTATTAATGTTCACGGATTGTAGCTTCTTGAGTATACAATCCACCTCTAAAACAGGAACGGTCAAATATTGGCTGCTGGCCAATAAAGAGTGCAATAAGACAGATTCAAACTCGACTTCCGATTCATTGTGGGCAATGTTGTGAGTAGAGGAGAAATGCTTCGCAAAGAGATTAAAATGACCTAGGGTGTCGTCAAGATTTCTTATTACTAAAACATCTAGAAAAGCTAGACAGTTATTTGCTTCTAACTCCATAGTAAATTGTATTTTAGGGTTTATGGAGTTAAGATGATCAAGAAATGCAGTTACTTTATCAGATGGTAATATTGTGAAAGTATCATCTACATACCGCTTGTAGAACCTTGGTTTTACTGGAGAGGTACTGAGGGCTTTTTCCTCGAAATCTTCCATATATAAGTCAGCGACTATGGGAGATACTGGAGAGCCTATCGCCACACCATCTACTTGCCTGTAGTACTGTTCCTTCCGCAATAGGTAGCCAGATGTAAGGCAATGTTTGAGTAATTCATTTTCTCATCACAATTAAAATTTAGTTTAATAAATGTGTAACATTCGCGGAAATATAAGAAATCATTATGTGAACCAGTACGGACTAGAAATCGCAAATAAAATTCGCCGACTTGAAGATCTCAAGAATAAGCGCGCAAGATTTATAACATCGCTAAACTTCTTGAAGAGGTGCAGAGATCATAACCTTATTCCTACGTGTGTCAAAATATCTACCAAGAAGGACATACGGGGAAGCGCCAAGATCTTAAACGAGGCAAGTAAAAAGTTATTACGAAGGGTAATTCATCAAAAACGTTCCGATCTATGTACCATAAACAAAACCATAGACGATTCATCCAGTGAATTAAAAATAGTTTTAACGTCATTTGATTTTAATAATTGCATAGAGATTTTAAATAAGCGCGAAACAACTAAATGTAATCAATGCAAAAATAAACAAATAGAAAAATATCAAAAATTAAATAAACTAAATGTCAAACGTCAGTCTCAACGCTTGAACCAAACGCGACCGTTGACAAGCGACTCGGATCATAGATTACGCGCGGTCTATAACCTGTCAAAACAAACACTGGATGAATCTACTCTGAAGGTATTATCGAAGGGCCTTAATTTCGCAGTAACACCGCGAAAAATACCGTATGAAGAAATTATCCGTAGTGTTGAGTGCTCCTGGCCGTCCGCACCCCCTCCGCCCGCGAACGACCGCCGAATGAACGACGAAGACTGCGGCCACTCATCCCTCGCTGACTTCCGGCGTCAACATGCCCCCGGCCTTGGAAGCTCCGTCTTCCAATGGTAACTCCTCTGAAGCTGAAAGTGGACAAATTTTTGAGAAAGATCTTCGTATGACCCCCGAAGCTGTCCTGATGTCTGCAACCCGGCTGACACCATCTCTGCCCGGAACTGTGGTTATGATGCGACCCAAGTTCCATTTGAGTAGCGTCAAATTGTCATCCTTGATGACAACCAGCGTGTTAGGCTTTAGATCTTCTTTATTCTCCTTCCACTTGCTTCTCGTTTGCATTTCTGAGATATATTCCTTGGCCCATCGCGACCAGAAGTGTTGGCGAACTTGTTCCACTCTCTGGTACCGGTTGAGCCTCACCATGGGGACGTCAGCGAGATCAGCGCTTGCAGGCGCTGTTAATGGTCGCCCGATTAGGAAGTGCCCAGGGCTTAGGGGCTGGTAGTCGTTTGGATCTGCGGACATTGGACTAAGAGGACGTGAGTTGAGAATGGCCTCAATTTGCGCGAGTGTTGTGCTTAGTTCCTGTAAGGTAAAATGCGCGTTACCCACTGATCGCAATAAATGATGCTTACAAGATTTTACCCCGGCCTCCCATAGGCCACCGAAATGGGGTAAATATGGCGGAATGAATTTAAAGTTAATGTTTTGACTAGTTGCGTATTCAATGATTTGCTCGGACAAGTTGAAAGAAGTCGGGCAAATTCTGACATGAGCCCTGCGAAATTCCTTCCGTTATCCGAAAATATATCTGAAGGTTTACCGCGTCGTGAAATTAATCTTTTGAGAGCTAATAGATAAGCATCTTTAGAGAGATCACTGACTAGTTCGAGGTGGACAGCACGCGTAACGAAGCAAATGAATAAACAAACATAACCTTTAACCAATTTAGATCCCCTACCTTCGCGATTTAGGATGAGCAGTGGCCCAGTGTAATCGACACCACAACGTAGGAACGGAAAGCTAGGAGCGATTCTTTCTTGTGGCAAGTTACCCATTATGGGATTAAGCGTATTACCTCGTAACCTGCGGCAGGTGACGCATTCATGTACCACTCGCCTGGCGAGGTTCCTGCCTGCTACTAGCCAGTACAGCTCACGTACGCTGTACAGCAGCGCCTGCGGACCCGCGTGCTGTAACTGATTGTGCTCATGCCGAAATAGAAGCACTGAAAACCAATGTTTGGATCAAATTAAAACAGGATATTTTTGGTCGTACGCGAACTAATTCGAGTTATTCAAACGACCGCCAACGCGCAAGACCTTATATTTGTCAATGAATAAATTTAAGTTGGACAACTTGTGTTTGTTTTTTAATTGTTTGTTACTTGCAATTAGATTGTATTGCTCCGCGAATGACTATAACTTATACGCATAAATCGTATAAGCATTAGTTCTGAGTTTATAACTTCGTCTACAGACAGCGGTCCAAGTATACGGCTATTTTTGTTACGTATGTTATGAATGAAACGCAGTACGTAGGCACCTGTACGTCTTAACCGATTGTATTGCGAAAACCTTTTGAACGGGAATAAAGACTTCGCTGAAGATAAGCAATAAGCATTGGTAGTCATAGAAATAATTGCCTTTGATTTAATTTCCGGTAAATTTGATTTCCGATTAGCCGAACTCCACGCGAAACTAAATCGGCGGGGTTTTGTCCGCTACTCACATGGCGCCAAGAATGACCGTTAGTTAGTTCATGTATCTCGGTCACTCTGTTTTGCACAAACGGTTTTAATCGATTAGGAGCCATGCGTAATCAACATAGAACAATTGTCGAATTGCACCAGAAAACTATGTCGCGGAAAGAAAGTTTAATTGATTCACGCACCTTATCGTATGGTGTGGCTCCGAGTAACGCGCCGCATAGTTCAAGTCTCGGTATACTCACTGGCTTCAACGGGGCTACTTTACTTTGACTTTTTTTAGAGATACCTAGCAATATCGCACGGGCTTGATATCGTCATTTCGCTAATATGCTAATCTTACTCATCACCTTGACAATACTGCGGCATGTTATTGGCAATAACCCCTACTAAACAAAACTGCGCATATTTACAGATGCATCATAAGCGGCATACGGCGCCTGCATTTATGTGCGGACGGTTAACGCTGATACGACAGTCACGACTAAGTTGCTTGTTCGAAAAGTAAATTATATAATTATATTATATTATATTAAATACACATACATCAAAACAAATATTGGCAACTGGCAAGCAGTTTGTTGGTGATACGTTAATGCACTCACTTAAATAACATATATTAACAAATACGTGAATCTATAACCAACCACAACATAATAGATATAATAATAACAGTAACTCATTAGATACAATACACATAGTACATACAGAAAAACACACATATCATATACATACATAGACTATTTAGACATACATAGATTATTTACAGTTCTTATTTATTATATGCATCTATCAGCCACTCCTTCAGCTTCCTTTTGAACATTGCTTCACTGGTACACTTGTCCTCGCTGAATATCTCGTCAAAGATCCGCGGTATCAGATACCTCCGAGTACGTTCCCCGTAATAATTTGTGGCAGTGGGTTCCTCCAGCTGTTTACGAGCACTTACCCTGACTGGCCTATGAAGCGCTCTAACGGTTTTAAATTCGGATTTTTTGTACTGTTCTGTGTCTAATAAATAACATATTTTTCATGCACGGGTATAATATTACATTTTTTAAATAGTACTCCGTATTTTTTATTACATTTATCTTTGGTCTGTCTATCAACTAGCTGTTTTATAAACTTGATTTGCAAATTTAAAATTTTATTTAAATACGTTCGAAATGTACGTCCATATGCACTTAATCCATACGGATTGAATCCACCAAAGCGTGATACATAGTTAGGAGTGTCGCTCTATTAACAACCGATCTAAGATGGCTAAACTTACACAACACTATTCTCATTTTGCTACAAACAATATCTATTTGCGAGCCCCAATTAAGTTTACAATCTATAGTTAATCCTAAATATTTAAAACAATTAACTAATTGTATAGCTCGGCATGTGCACAGCGCTCGTTTATTGTGGAAGCAATCATATGTATGTCCTATAATGTTAACCGAACCAACAGGTTTCTTCATGTAGGGAGGATCTTAAAAACTCAAGCGGACTTATCCGGTAACGTTGAGTAACATCGGGGTAATATTTTACTAGCGAATGCTGTTTAAGAACGATGTGAAGTACAAGTAGTTGTCGCGTTGTTAAAACATTAGCCTCATTGAACAGTTTATCAGTGGGATAGAGGCGTGGTTTAAAGTAACATACTTTAAGCAAAGCTCTTTGTGCCCGTTCGACCTGTATAAGGTAAGATTTTGCGGCTCCACCCCATGTAGTAATGCAGTAATTTAGTATAGATTGGCAAAGCGCAAAGTAAACCATACGAATAACTTCATCATCAGCTGAAAGTCGCAATTGTTTAAAAATATATATTAATTTGCGTACTCTATTTGACAGATGTTCAATATATACTTTGAAGTTAATATTACAATCAATTATGATGCCAAGATATTTTGTAAAAGTCGTCTTTTCGATTAGCGTTGGGTATTCGCCTGTGCAAGAAGATTGATTGGCCGTTATAAATAATGAGTCAATTATTGGGTCTTTCGCATTACGTATCGAAAAATTTATTAGCTTGGTTTTATTTAAATTTAGAGTAAGTACATTGTTGGCGAGCCAAGTTCTAACGGCGTCAAAACCAGTTTGAGCAAAAGAATAAGCAGTTGTCCAAGATTTTGCTGCAAAAACAAGTGCTGTATCATCCGCGTAATAAAAAATCGACCCTCCTTCAAGGTTCATGTTGCATAAGTCATTTATATAGACCAGAAATAAACTAGGACCAAGCACGCTTCCCTGCGGGACTCCGTATTCAATTCGCGACTCTAAACTTGTGTAAGGACCAATTCTAACATATTGAGATCTATTTGATATATAGCTTTGAAACAATGATAGCTGAGTTCCTCTCACACCCAATAACTCTAATTTTTGAATTAATATAGGTATTGACACCGTATCATATTTTTTCTAGTATTTTTGAGAACGCACTTAACACTGATATAGATCTGTAGTTTTCAACTCGATCACGTTCGCCAGACTTAAACACAGGGTAGAGAATTGCTTTTTTAAATAAGTTTGGAAAAACTCCTGTATTAAGGCTGAGATTGCACAAGTATGTTAAAGGGGAAATGAAAACATCCTTGTGCTTTTTCAAAAGCTCAGAAGACAAAAACAATAAACAGCACCTGTGATGGGCTGTCATTGTTTCGGCGGGGCGCGTAGTAACTCAAGCGATTATCAACGGGTGTTAAATAGTTATTTTAATAGGCGCAATAAACCTAAGTATTGTAAAGCTCGCTGAGCCGCTATTGTCCGGCGGTGCACGTGCGCGGGTAACGCCAGTGGCTAGTAAGAAGTCGGCTATTGTCTCCAGATGCGTAACCGAAAAAATGGCGTCAACAACGCTAATACAATTAGGAAGTAGATTTAAGGAGAAATTCATAAGTCGCCACAAGGTCTAATAAAAGTTAGAGACGGGGCTATAGCGGCAAAGGCCTACCTAATAAAAAGTTCCGGAAAAATAGTTCGTTTTAGCAAGTTAATTACCTTAGAGTGCAGAGTACAGTTCAAGGTAGTCAACGGCATTAACAAGGCAAGCGCGTTAGAAGAAAGAACTGTAAGATCGTTGTCAACACCAGAAAAGTAGTACAGCAAGATTGTGACTAGTGAGAAGAGAAGCGCAGCCTTCTACAAATTTGTTATGATTTATTTTCTGCTAGTCCTCTGATCTAGTATGTAAGAAAGTGTTTGGAATTAAGGATATATCAAAGAAGCAGGTATTATATTTGTGTAATTAAGTGTGTGCAGTCTGAGCAATAAAATCTAATGGTCTTACGGGTGATTATAGCTATGGTCAACGTTACACACTCGCAACTTTGTTATCTATAAAAGTAATGAATTATTTTGTTATATAGTTGATTTTAACTTTCGCGGTTAATTTTACATTTGGGAGTCATCTTTAAAACAACAGGCATCAATAATGATGCCTGTTGGTATAAACCAAAAACCATAAAAATCACCCCCTTTGTTTGTTGTAATTAGTTATTTTGCACGTGTATTCCTATCCAAAGGGTCATCAGGTTTTTATGGGTTGTTTATTAAATTATTATAACTTAGTTCCTCACAAACTTTTAAAATTAGATATGTTTTTATCTAACAGTTAAAAAAATATCGAAAATCGTAGTTGTGCATTCACTTTTACGCTTACGTTCATTAATAACGTCTATGTGCCCCTGTCTGGAAAGTTTTATCACTCAGACTGCACGGACAAAGTAACACAACTATAATTTAAGGTTTTTTTTCTAGATCACTGCGAAAAGTTACTTCTTTCACGCACTTGAGATAATATCCATACAGAGAGGACATTTGAAGCCATGGATTCGATTACACAATAACCTAATATAGAAACAACGAATTTATTCATGTCTTCACCACAAATGGGAATAATAAATGTTTAATTATGTTTAAATTCCTGGTTTAAGTTATTTATAAAACCATAATACAACCTTAAATATTAACACAAAATAAAATCTTAACAACAACGACAACTTTATGTTGAGAACCGCTGGTTGAATTACGTAACAAAATTACGTTTAATTATATCTGTTAAACGTATAATGCATTAGTTCGCTGTGTCACCGAGAGATGGCGCTGCATGTAGGCAAATGCGCGGTACAGTTTAGTTGCTTCCATTTGCATAAAGGCCTGACCGTGCATTTGTCCCACGGGAAGAAACAAAAACCTGAAGAACAAAACCGGAAGAACAACAAAAAGAATAAAGTGTTACTTAAACAGTCTAGTTTCAATGTAACAACAAGAAGTTCCCACGGATCCTGAGTGTGAAGTCAAACATTGGTCCTTCGAGCCGGATACTACACTACAGTACAGTGCAGTGTAGTGCAATTGTGAAGATCGGCAAGTATCGCTGTGGGTGATTCATGGTAAATACCCCGTCCCGCACCGAAGCAGCAGTGAGCGGTCACTGTGCAAGTGTGCAGGAAATCCAGTGTCCCAGCGTCAGAGGCGGCGCAGGAGGTTTAAGGACATCGGCCAATAGGTGGCGTTGTCATCGACACTGGACCAAGCAGGGGACGGAAGGAAGCAGCGAAGGTAACCACACGAGAGGAGCCGTGGAGGGGAGCTGGCGACAACGCGAGGTCGTCAAGGCAGTGACGTCAGTGGTGACGTCACACGGCAGGTATCATTTGTGAAGTGTTTGAAGAGAACTTAACCAAAAATAATAAAGATATTAAAGTTATCTTATAAATGCAGCATGCGTCGTTAATTATTATGCAGGAGTTGTGTGACAATTATTAACAATGTTTGTGTTAGTGTGGTATTAAATACGTCGCAGTAAATTTTTATATAATTAACACAAAAACTGGTCACTGAATTAGTAACTAATTACGCTGTAGTTTTTAAGTAGAATCAACGCTTATTTTTATTGTTAAGAAAAAAAATGTTTTTGCAAAACCTCCGTTTACGAAATATGGTACAATAACGAGCTTTGAAGTGCCTAATGTTTAGGTCTTAACTTGTTGTGACTATATACGAGTATCTATTATATAAACCATTTCGTATTTTGTTTATCTAGACTGCATGGAGATATATGTACATTGCTTATTTAATCAAGAAACAATTATTTGTATCTTGATTAAATAAACAGTCGCTTTTCATAAATTATTCGGTTACAAGACTTTTAATACATTGAAATAATTTTTGTCTACCAAGCAAATATCTTCACAGTCACCGAATAATTAAGAGTATATATAATGTTGGATAACATTCAGATACGAATTAAAAATTCGTTATAATAAAGTTAAATCGTACAATTAGTAAATATTTCATGAAGTTTCTATTGGTCGCTGTTTTAGGCATTAACTCAACATATAAATCTCTCGCGGCAACAAGTCCAATGAAATCAAGCTCCCGGAGGAATAGGTTCGTATGAAATAATGGTACAAACAAAGGAAATAATGAAAAGGCATCGAGGGAATTTACGAAAATGTTTTAATAGTACAATTTTATTTCTTGTATAAGGAGTGATATTAAACGTACTCGGTTTCATTTTACTGGTATTAGGTATCCGTTGCCGGAGACCGTCTAGGTAGATACCACCGCAGCTCCAATTTCCAAACAGTAGTATGCAAACATTACTATGTTCCGGTTTGGAGGGCGTAGTAATCTAGTGAAATTACTGGGGTCACGAGACTTGACAACTTAAGTCTCAGAACGACGAACGCAATGTGGTGCAGTGTATACCATCTTAGCCATGTTGTTATGCGCAAGTGTGTCACTTACAATTAGGTGAACACGTTGCTCGTCTCGTCGCCTAAAACTATATCTCATCTCAAATCATTTATATCTGTAATACTCCAGTAGTGTCCAAATTATGCTTTGTTCTTACTTAAAGACTTTGACTCTTATGTACCTTTTGTATATTATCAAATTGACGACTGCTTTTTAAAGCCGCATCGTAATATTAAAATAAGTTGCAAAATCTCTTTGTGAAATTAATAAACATAGCTAAAGTTAACAATATGAACGTTTATTGACGCACTAACATTTTTACAATTGTATAATACATTTGAAAATATAATAACAACAGGCGAACTCACGAAAATTGATAGAACCGTGAAAGAAAGGTAAAGAGCAATTTATATTTGCTAACTCGCGAGACAGCGGTTTTGCTGTTGCCGAAAAATAAGTAAGCTATTAATTTTAACTAAATTATATCTAATATAGAAGGTTTCATACTTTTTATACTAGAGATATATGTTTATTATATACTTTAATCTACCATCGCACTAAAACATATTTATAACCACTAATGACGCGTTCAAGCTGCGTGATTTTTTTGATTCCACAGTAAAGCTGAATGTTCATCAAAACCGAACATCAAAAGAATATCCGGTCACTGTAGTTAAAACCGGTTGAGCGATATAGAACATCACAGGTGTGTCAAAATCAGGTGCCGATGCATTTGATTGCCATTTGCACACGAACGCACAGGGTTCGTCAAAGCCTTTCCATGTTGTACACACGCGTATTGACAAATGTCACAGATGCATAAAACTACATCTGTTGAGATTTTTTTCACAAAGATTTATACAATGTATGTAACAAAATGAGATGATGTCTGATATGTGTAATTTTGACGAAGTTATTAAGTATTAATAAATATGCAAGTATTAATTTCTAAATAGAAATAAATACATTTAAAACAAATTGTTATAATACAAAAAAATGTTGCATGCAATTTACATACGAGTATATACGTAAAAAAAAACTGCGTTATACGAGCAAAATTCAACTCGTAAATTCTGTAATTCCCATAGTCTATAAAAAACTAAATAGTTTCAAAATTTTGAAGCACCAAATTCAGATTATAAAAGAAACAGAATCTGAAAATGAAGAAGAAGAATGAAAAAATATAACAATAAAACCACCGAAATGAAACTATGCTATTTCGGTGGTTTTGTTTTATATGATATTTATCAAACTTATTTCGTGGTATTAACATCTTTTCCAATAAATAAAATTTAGTAAAGAAGGTTTTTCCGTAAAAAATAATGCATTGAAAAAAAAAATTACAAAGAAACTGACTATTTTATGCAAATACCGTGTGGGTTGAAGGTAATACGTGGGTGCTTTGTAGTCGGTTCATGTTATTGACGGCTCGACAAAAAAATTCAATCGCTCTGTAATTATTGCGCTCCGCAAATAGTGCGGGCTGCTACGAAAATAAATATTGAAAGTCCACTTTGTACATCCGAATCGATTTTGGCGGTGCTAGCTCCCGATACTTTTTCAATGGGGATGTTTTGAATGGGTACGTTTTGAATGGGGACGTTTTGAATGGGGACGTTTTATGATTTTAAATAAATAACAAGGCGTGATAACAGTTTGCAAGGTGATCGTACTCTCTATAAGCCCCGAAGAAGAGCCGGTTTGATCCCCACTGATCTTGAGCTCCCGGTGTAGGAGAACATGGTAAGAAAATCGACATGTCATGCTGTCGTGGAACCTTATTATCAACCAATTATAAAAAATAAATAAATAGTGAGTACAATAAGAGTTGGTTTAAAATACAAACAATAATCTCATCTTATATCAATTCGTCGCCACACAAAATTTAATCCTTTTTTTATGAGGAAGTTACTAGAGGTAAGTGAGTACCTACAGTGCGATGTTAGTTAAGATATTTCGACAGCTGTTTATAACGGAATTGCTTGGAGGAGGAGATGTTAAGGTTCGTTACCTCACTAATTTCATTACACAGCCGTTGGATTAAGTATTGACAAAATCTTAGAGCTCTCCTAATATGTCCAGTGATTTTCTGCTAACAATTTCGGATCGACACCTTATCATATTATATGCATGTGCAATATAACTGAAATTGGTTTTAGACACAAACTCAATGAATTCTGCCTTCTGCAAAGCGAGGTAATGCAATTGGCGAGGCACAATATAGAGGGTCTAGTCCATATCGAATACACCACTTGAATGAGCGTCTTCGCATGTTTGACTTTTATGCTGCTATTAAACCCCTGTATCGTGATTCGAAGCCTAGACATAATGAGATGACATCCTTCCTTGTCCCTTCTCTTTTCTTTATATTGCTATCTCTTTCACACTATACGTCTCGTCCGGCAGGCAGGTGGGGGCGCGTCGCGCGCGCACTGTCCGATCATTTTTGGCGTCCTATCCCTCGCGCGGTACGGTAGTTTGCAGTGCACCTAGTCGCGAGACAAACCGCGTGTCTCTTTTCTTTTATTAGTGAATTTAAGGTTATAAATTCTGTTTTAGTGTTATTAACGGTACTCCGTTCGGTAATTTAAAAAAAAAGTGTTCAATTATTAGTTTTTTATATATATATAAATTGAGTGTTTCTAAAAATCGTAAAAGTGTTTCTCGAGAAATGGAAAATAACGCCGGCGTATCGAACTCGTCGAAACGTGTTAGAGTGATTTCTAGCTCAGATGAAGACTCGTCTGCGTCTTCGTCTTCATCCGGTTCTCCGACCCTGGAGAGAAAACGGAGAAATCGTCGTAAAAGAAAAACAAATTAGCGACGACGCGATGACATTCTACAAAAATTAGTTAGAGAGGTAAGTGACTTACGTAATCAGATGCATGATTGTAATAGCCACTGTGAATATGATAATGTCGAGCAAACATTACAACTACACCCCAGCGATGGGGAGGATAAGGAAACCGAATCTCTCGACAGTTTCCAGCTAAATATAGGCACCTCTATTAAAACGCCTACTGTTCCTAGAAATTTTTTAGACAAACTTAATAGTCTTCAAAGATTTAATACAGACGACTAGTCACAAGTCCGTTACGCCGATGTACAAAAAAGTTTTAATACTACCCCCGGTTTTGTCGAACTCCATACTAATGATGAAGTGAGCGCACATGATACCTCTCATGCCTTTAAGTATGCTGAAAAATCCTATGCCGCCTTAACGTTAGCACTGCTTCAACAACAAGCTGCTTTCGAAGGAAGTGTTAAAGAGTTTTTATCACGGGTGTGCAGCCTTGAAAACCTTTCTTATGACAAAGTAAAGGAACAAATTAACGAATGCTTTGGCCAAAGCGAATACTCTAGAATCTCATCCGACATATTGCAAATGGTATGTGGGCACAGAGCTGACTTAATTGAGCAAAGAAGAGACGATATACTGTCTTCAGTAAAAGACCCTCTTCTAAAATCTAGGCTACGCAAAATACCTCCTACTTGTAATCATTTATTTGAATCTAAGCGTTTCACTGAAACTTTAGAAAAGGCAGGCGGTGTTCGCCAGTCCTTCTGGAATAAACAGCCTAACAGGCCTGCTGCACGCATCATGCACAGGACCACATCGTGCTATCGACACCCCGCGCAGGGGAGTCAGCTACAGAAGTCCGCGCAAGACTTAAACAGGTTTTGTACTCCCGCGCAGGGATGTACTAGACATAAGGCTCACTCTCAATTTCAGGCACGCAACTTTTCAAATATCCCTGCGCAAGGGTTATATGGACATGCTTCAAATCGTAAAGATCACACTCATAACTCTAACCAAACTTCGTTACGAGAAGGGCACAGTGAGCAAAGAAAACAATTAAGCCAGGTCACACGAAAGCGAAACCAATCACCATCCTTTCGTGGCAACCCAAAACGACGAAGATTTTGTCGCCAGGCTCTTCAGAGCGGGCCAACTGAGGTGGTATGTAAACAACTGGATCAAACTAGGAGCCCCAGCACATCTTATAAAACTCATTCAAGGGGATCGGATACCCTTCCTAAAAAAACCACCTGTAATGTATCCAAACTTAATTCATTTATACAAAGCTCAAAATGTCACATCGGTGTCGACCGAAATTAATCAAATCATTTCGCAAATGAAAAAAGACGGAGTACTAAAAATAACTCGAATCTCACCCAGTTTCATATCGCCAATGTTCCTGCGTCCATAAAACGACGGGTCTATGAGGCCAATCTTCAATCTAAAGGCTCTCAATCAATATGTACACACATCAAAGTTTCGCCTGGTCTCGATGTTCAAAGTACCAGACTTTCTTCAGAAATCGGACTGGGTATCCAAAATCGACATTTCACAAGCTTACTTCCACATACCGATAAAAAAGTCACACAGACGCTTCTTGCGCCTTATTTATCAAAAAGAACTATTAGAAATGACCTGCCTACCGTTCGGTCTAAGTTCTGCCCCAAGCGCATTCGCTTCAATAACATCATGGATTGCGCAAATCATGAGAAACGAGGGGATAAGAACTCTGGTATATCTGGACGATTTTTTACTTGCGGACCAGGATTAGCAAATGTTGAAACGACATGTAGTTTATTGTGTAGATTTGCTAACAAATCTGGGATGGCAAATAAACCAAGAGAAGTCCGTGTTAGAGCCACAAAAATCCATAGAATATTTAGGAATATCATGGAACCCTTGGCTGAACACAAAATTTCTTCCAAGCAAAAAGATGACAAAGATAAAGAACTGCATATCTCGCCTTCTAGAGGCAAAACATGCGAACTTTAAAGATTGTCAGGTCGTTTCAAGACTCCTAAATTTCGCAAGTTTTGCAGTTCCGAGGGGCAGACTACATTGTCGACAGATGCAAAGCCATATCAAGCATCTCTGCGATTTAAAGCCGAAATAACCCCTTCTACAGGCTGTACTGTCAGAACTAAAGTGGTGGGTAAACAATTACGACAAAGAATCGGAGATACATGTGCCAACCCCAAGTCATTTCCTTACAACCGATGCTGCAGACATAGCAAGGGGAGCCCAGTTGGACAATCAGACCATAACCGGCAGTTGGGAAGAAACAGAGAATCATCTTCACAACCACTGCAAAGAACTTCTAGCTGTTCTGAAAGTATTGCAAATGAAAAAGCTAAGTCTCGAGCTAAGTCACATTGGATCCACGAGACAGGTGGGCAGCGATGTACGATGCATTCGCCCACCAATGGCGTTTCCGGTTAGCATGGCTCTTTCCCGCTCCATGCTTGGTCCCGCGAGTCTTGGGTCACCTAAATCAAGCCAAAGGAGTTTACATAGTAGTAAGTCCCTCTGTGGGATCGTGTATTCTGGCGGCCGGATCTCAAAAGGAGAGCACTCGCCCCCCCCCCCCCCTACATAATAAGGAACCTTCGCAAAGTCCTAGTAGATGCAACATCGGGGCGACCTCCCTCAAGAGTGGACGAGATTATACTGGAAGCTTGGAAATGTGGGGGTGGTCGAGAGACCTCGAAAGATGGACAGCAGAACAAAGAGCTGTCCTGAAGTCGAGCTGGAGGCCATCTACATTAAAAACGTACAAACCAGCTTGGAAACAATGGCTAGCTTGGTGCCAAACAAATAATGTAGTCACTACAAGTCCATCAGGGGCGGATCTAGGCAAATACTTACTAGATTTGCACTTAAAATTTCATCTTTCTTACAACACTATTCTTCTCCATAAATCAGTTGTTTCAACCTTTATACAGGGTCGTCTAACTTAAGTTCCCACAGCATCGTGAAACAAGCTCTCAAAGCCATTTCGTTAAAAAACCCTAAATCTATTAAAGCTCCTTCATGGGATGCTGATATATTAATCTCTTATCTAGGTACATTAAATATTCATACTAATAGTTTATATGATGCTGAACGATATACGGCGACTCTCTTATTACTATGTTCTGGTAGAAGAGTCCAGGATCTTACCTTACTACATATAGACGAAGAGCACTGTTTAATAACAGATGACAACACGGTAATTTTTTGGCCAGAATTTGGCTCCAAAACAGATACTTCAAATTATAGACAATCTGGATGGAAGTTATTATCAAATAATGAAAGCTTAGCTCTAGACCCTGTATTTTGGATAAAGAAGGTAAAGTCGTTGGGGAATCATCGAAGAGTGCAGGCGAAGTGCACCAACTTATTTATAACAGCATGTGATAGGTCTAAGGCGGCATCTAAGACAATCTTGGCTAATTGGGTTAAATCTGTCTTGAGCGAAGCCGGTATAACGGCTGCTCCTGGCAGCATCAGGGCTGCTGTTGCTTCTAATAACTGGATTAATAACATCCCGATAGATGACATATTGGCCCGAGGAAACTGGAAATCAGGAAGTACATTTGCCAAATACTACCGTAAGCAAGTTCTATCGACTCGACCAAATTGCATATCATTATTATTTGATCCTGTATAAGTATTTAATTTATACACAATTTTCTAATTATAACTTATCGTAATCTAAAACGCGAATGTAATCCAACGTCAGCAATTTCAACATCAAGTAATGATTTTTTACTTAAATTATAGATTTTCTTGATCATATTAAAATAAAAATAATTAAAATATATATTCTCTTTCACCTGTATTTACAAACTACCTACGTCACATTGGCGTCCACCGCCAGACGATAATAAACAAATCTCATTATGTCTGGGCTTCGAATCAGGTAAGTGGTTTAATATGTGTTTTATTGGTAGGTAAAACACGTCTATTACCTTTATTTACACGAAAGTAGACTATAAATAGGTTAAAGATTGTTTAAACTTTTCTTTTAATTCTGATGATGATGTTTGTTTGAAACAAAATTGAATGTAAAGAAAAATAAATGATTGTTAGTTATTTTTCTATAGCCATTATTAGAAATGATTTCATTAAACGCTTTGATACAATTTTTGAGAAAAAGAAAAATGTTTTGTTTTAGCGCTTTTGTAATTTATAAACGTTTTCGGATAATATTTAAACAAGCATTTTTTTTTATACTACTTTGCGACGAGACGAGCAAGACGTTCACCTGATGGTAAGTGATACGCTTGCCCATGACAACGTGGCGCTAGTTAAGATGGTACACACTGCACCACATTGCGCTCGTCGCCTTGAAACATTAAGTCTCGTTACCCCAGTAATTACACTAGCTACAGCGCCCTTCAAACCGGAACACAATAATGTTTGCACACCACTATTTGGCGGTTGAAATAGGAGCTGCGGTGGTACCCACCCAGACGGTCTCCAGCAAGAGAGACCTACCACCTGGTAGTTATAGTTAGTTTAGCATAATTTAACTTAACTTGCGGACATAGTGTACTAAATAATATAATAAGATTATGATATTAATTTAATAAAATTTTCAATTGGATATAACCTGAAAATTGTTAAACCTTGAAACCTTTTTGCAAATTGACAACTATTTAAAAAGAGATATACAATTCTGTTTGTCAATAAAATTGCGACAGATTTTTTTATGTAGTTTGTTATTTTGATGATAAAAGAAAATGTTTTCATTGCTAGCGAGAAATTACCACGTCGGCCATACCACGGGTCTCATCAAAATCATCAATAAAAAATCGTAAGTATTTTGCTTATTGTTGTCATATCGGTCATATAGAACCGATGTGATTGTTGTATTTACTATTCCAATGTTAAGTTTTGTTATATAAGTCATTGTGTTATTTTGCGGGGTTTACACGTTCTGTAAATTGATTTTTTTTTTAAAGTAGGTTTAATTATTTTTTTTAATTTGTACAGTATTCAAGATTTACGTATAGCGTAACTTTAAGGATAAGAAGAAAAAAAACCATAACCTGCATCGCTTACGTATTCATATCAATTTATTCGTTTTACGGATACATCCATAAGTGATGAAAATGATTATAAATAAAAAATAAAGTTTTGACTTTTTTTAATTATGGATTCATAGTTAAAAAACGACATTAATAGCAGTGTACCCCCATCGGTTGAGATAAGAATAATTGTACACATCTTCGATGCTCTCAACATTGAGAGCTTTTTTTGAGGGTAGGTGTCATACAGTAAACAGCAAATTTTTGTTCTGCTATTGCTTTTATTGTTAAAATTCATTTAAACTAATATATATAGTGATATTTCAAGGAATAACAGTGAAATTATTTGTCTAAGTGTTATAATTATTTGTCAGCATAATTTAAAGTTACATTAAGTACTTGCATCATCCCTCCTTAACCTCTAATTCACACTTTTAAATCACAACACTCCTGTACTCTGTCTCAATTCTACTATAATGGCAACTGTGTCTGATGTTGAGAGCATTCATAAACGTTTGGAGGGAAGTTTACTTCAAAAGATGGATGATTTTGAGCAGCGGTTGAAGTCAATTGCACCTTGTCACAGTAATCAAACAGTGGCCCAACTTAATGAAGAATTTCATGCCTTCAAAGAAATAGTTGGCTCAATGTTCAGCATTCTTCGGCAACAAGTTTTTGAATGTACTAGAAATATTGATGTCATCAACATGCGGCATAGGCGGAAGGCTCTTCTCTTTCATGGAGTCCCTGAGGCATCTCAGACTGATATTAAGTATGACATTCATGAAATACTGCATAATAAATTGGGTCTAGCCAATGTTCACATTGATGCAATGAAGCAGTGCCGGAGACTTGGCCAGCGGGGTACTGATCGCACTAGGCCAGTATTAGTATACTTCCATGATCATGCCATTAAATCTCAGGTGTGGAATTCAAAGGCGAAATTGAAGGGGTCACAAATCTCTGTCTGTGAATTTCATAACTAGAGCTAGACAACAAATACATCAGCGGGCCAGAAAACACTTTGGTATTAAAAATGTCTGGAGTTTGGATGGCACAATTTATATTAAACTTCAAGATGGCCGAGCAAAAGTGTCTACAGAGGAGGAACTTGAGGATTTGTTGGCTCGTTACCCTTCAACTTGTTTTTCTGGTGATCAGAGTAGTGGTCAAGAGTCTATGGAGACAGTGATCCCGCGTGTAACTTCACAGTTGTCACCTCATACATCACTTAATGTGGTTCACCAACAGATTTCCCCTCTGACCAAGAAAAACAATGCCAAAGCTGAGGATGGAAGAAGGCTGAGGAGAATGGTCTGTAAAAAGTAGTGTTGTTGCTATCCCGTTGTCTGGTTTATTTTTATAGTTCCATGCTTTGTTTTTCTTTTGCAATTGGTAATTTAGTTCTCTGCCAATATTTGCTCGTAGTATTATTGGTTTATAAACTTTTGCTAAACATATACAAATACTGATTAGTGCTTGAATTTACTACTGATAATAAATGTTTTGTATTTTTGTTGTATGGCTTTGATAAGTAGTCTTACTGTTTCTCTTTCTTTAGTATAGCACTTAATTGTTAATGCCAACAATTCCTCCATTTGTATGTACAACTTTTCTATTTTTTTTTTTGGTTTTTAATGATTTATAATTACATCCATGTTTACTTTTGTTTTTTTTTTGGTGATGTCAAATTAATACTAGAGTGTATTCCCACAGATTAGTTTAAGTGTAATTGGCACAGAACATTTTAAATTAATTTTGTCCGCAAACATTTATTTTTATATTTATTGTACTTGTTCTCTAATTTGTTACTCATATAGTATATGTAAGGTTATCTTCTTTTTTTTTTTTAACTATTATATTTTGCATGTTGCTACATTTTAAGTGATTTTTATGTAAACAGTCAACCGGATGGGATGATGATTTTGTTTCAAGTTAATTTCCTTTAATTTTTTTTATTTTTATCTCAATTTTATTTATTTATTTATTTTTTCGGTAGACTTACAGCTAATACAGGAAAAAATTAAACATAAATAATACGAAGGCCAATTACAAGTCCACACAGCTATGATAGGAATAGGTATACATTGACAGAAGAGTAGAGAGGAGTGTGTATAAAGATAAAAAATTTTAATTAATTATAAGAAAGGCTAAAAGAAAAAAAAAAGAAAATTACCGTAATAAAGATTGCCTAATTATAGTGATCATCCCATAAAAAAAAGTTGATTTAGTTTCTTTTTCATTTGTGACGCTGAGGTGTTAAATAGGTCAATATCAACTAGTGAAGAAACTGAGTTGAAGTGTCTGCCAACTCTTATGAAATAAGAGTTTAGTCTATAATTTGTTCTTACTAGCGGAGTGTGCAAGAGATTAAGATTTCGTAGGGAACAAGAAGGTGTGCGCAAACTTACGAGTGCTAGGAGCTCTGGACAGTCGACGTTGTTGTTTGTGATGTTGTGCAGGTATGCCAGATCGGCAATTCGTTTACGTTCATATAAAGGAAATAAATGAAATTTTTTACAACTATTCAAGTAGTTGGTCGTCTTGGCGTTACATCGAAATTGCAAAAATCTCAGAAATCGTTTCTGAATAGATTCTATGAGTTTGACATGAATATTATATATAGGACTCCATATCTGAGAACAATATTCAAAATGACTACGAACGAAAGAGCAATAGAGAATTTTGAGAGTTTTTACGTTTTTTAATTCAGAAGATAATCTAAGAATAAACCCTAGTGCCTTAGAAGCCCTGGTGCAAATATTATTAATATGCTCTGCAAAAAGCAATTTAGAATCGAACAATATTCCCAAGTCCCGCATTTCATTTACGCGAGGCACAGCAATATTATTTATTTTATAATTGAATATGAGAATGTTACGTTTCCGAGAGTATGAGCATACGCAGCATTTAGCTATATTCAAGTCAAGTTTATTAGCAAGACAGTAGTCCTTAAATAGGTTGAGGTCATTTTGTGTCCGTAGTGCATCATTGTCATTATTTACTTTGCTTAGAATTTTCAAATCATCGGCGTATAAAAGAATTTTAGAGGATTGGAAACATAACGTTATGTCGTTGATAAATAAAATGAACAAAAAGGGACCCAATAAAGATCCGTGGGGAACCCCTGACGGTATACACATAGAAGATGACGTGTAACCACCAAGAACAACTGTCTGACATCTATTTGTGACATAAGAAGAAAGCCAACGAAACAGATCACCGGTTGTTCCTATATTCAAGAGCTTTTGTAATAGGATAATGTGGTCGATACGATCAAAAGCCTTGCTAAAGTCAGTGTATATTACGTCAATCTGCAGAGAATTAGACATGTGTTGTGATATGTATTCATCACACAGTAAAAGGTTAGACGTTTTCCTGACGTTTTCCTTTTAAAAAACCGTGTTGTTCAACACTAAGGAATTGTTTTAGTGAAACATATAGTTGATCATATATAATTTTTTCTAGAATTTTGGCAAATATACATAATTTAGATATTGGTCTATAATTTTCGATTAAATGTTTTGGACCCTTTTTGTGAATAGGTGTTACAAAAGCACTTTTCCAAATAGTCGGAACTACACCCTCGGCAAGCGATCGTTTAAATAATAAAAAGATAGGCGTAGACAAACTTTTAGCACATTTTGCAATAAATAACGGGAGGATATGATCGGGGCCAGCATTTTTCTTTAAATCTAGTTGACCCATTAATTTTAAGATCGTTGACTTTTTGATATCAATACAGTTAATATTTGAGGACATTATCGAAGTGGCATTATCGACGGGCCCTGATGAAATAGAAGAGGGGCTATTAAGAAAATTAGAATGAAAATATTGAGCAAACATATCACAAATAATTGGTCCCTGATCTGAAGACTTATCTCCAAACTTAAGCATTGCAGGGAAACTGTTGGAATTGTTTTTTGTTTTGACATAAGTCCAGAAAGCTTTTGGATTCTTTTTTATACTATTTTCAATACAAAATATATAATTGTCATACATTTCACGTTCCATTACCTTAGCTCTATTTCTTAGCATAACAAATGTATTAAGATCGGATAGATTTCCGTACCTTCTGTACTTTTTATGAATTTTAGTTTTTTCCTTAAGAATTTTAAGTAGTGGAGCTTTATACCAAGGCGGGTATTTTCGGTTATATGATACGAATTTAGATGGTATATGCTTATCCCGTAAGTCAGTTAAGACCCTATAGAAGAACTCTACTGATTGCGCTAAGGTTCTGGAGTAAAATTCATATGACCACGGTACCTTGTCGATACTCGCGTTTATTAATTCATAGTTCCCAGTATTGAAGAAGAATTTTATATAAGGGCGAGGTGTTAGGTTATAGAGCTCGACAAACGTAGCCGTGATACACAATGATTTATGATGCAGATCTTCGGTAACAAGAGCATTAGTGCAGTGAACAACATCTAATTTGTAATTAGAGAACACTAAATCTAATATTCTGTTGTTTAGTTTCTTTTTCATTTGTGACGCTGAGGTGTTAAATAGGTCAATATCAACTAGTGAAGAAACTGAGTTGAAGTGTCTGCCAACTCTTATGAAATAAGAGTTTAGTCTATAATTTGTTCTTACTAGCGGAGTGTGCAAGAGATTAAGATTTCGTAGGGAACAAGAAGGTGTGCGCAAACTTACGAGTGCTAGGAGCTCTGGACAGTCGACGTTGTTGTTTGTGATGTTGTGCAGGTATGCCAGATCGGCAATTCGTTTACGTTCATATAAAGGAAATAAATGAAATTTTTTACAACTATTCAAGTAGTTGGTCGTCTTGGCGTTACATCGAAATTGCAAAAATCTCAGAAATCGTTTCTGAATAGATTCTATGAGTTTGACATGAATATTATATATAGGACTCCATATCTGAGAACAATATTCAAAATGACTACGAACGAAAGAGCAATAGAGAATTTTGAGAGTTTTTACGTTTTTTAATTCAGAAGATAATCTAAGAATAAACCCTAGTGCCTTAGAAGCCCTGGTGCAAATATTATTAATATGCTCTGCAAAAAGCAATTTAGAATCGAACAATATTCCCAAGTCCCGCATTTCATTTACGCGAGGCACAGCAATATTATTTATTTTATAATTGAATATGAGAATGTTACGTTTCCGAGAGTATGAGCATACGCAGCATTTAGCTATATTCAAGTCAAGTTTATTAGCAAGACAGTAGTCCTTAAATAGGTTGAGGTCATTTTGTGTCCGTAGTGCATCATTGTCATTATTTACTTTGCTTAGAATTTTCAAATCATCGGCGTATAAAAGAATTTTAGAGGATTGGAAACATAACGTTATGTCGTTGATAAATAAAATGAACAAAAAGGGACCCAATAAAGATCCGTGGGGAACCCCTGACGGTATACACATAGAAGATGACGTGTAACCACCAAGAACAACTGTCTGACATCTATTTGTGACATAAGAAGAAAGCCAACGAAACAGATCACCGGTTGTTCCTATATTCAAGAGCTTTTGTAATAGGATAATGTGGTCGATACGATCAAAAGCCTTGCTAAAGTCAGTGTATATTACGTCAATCTGCAGAGAATTAGACATGTGTTGTGATATGTATTCATCACACAGTAAAAGGTTAGACGTTTTCCTGACGTTTTCCTTTTAAAAAACCGTGTTGTTCAACACTAAGGAATTGTTTTAGTGAAACATATAGTTGATCATATATAATTTTTTCTAGAATTTTGGCAAATATACATAATTTAGATATTGGTCTATAATTTTCGATTAAATGTTTTGGACCCTTTTTGTGAATAGGTGTTACAAAAGCACTTTTCCAAATAGTCGGAACTACACCCTCGGCAAGCGATCGTTTAAATAATAAAAAGATAGGCGTAGACAAACTTTTAGCACATTTTGCAATAAATAACGGGAGGATATGATCGGGGCCAGCATTTTTCTTTAAATCTAGTTGACCCATTAATTTTAAGATCGTTGACTTTTTGATATCAATACAGTTAATATTTGAGGACATTATCGAAGTGGCATTATCGACGGGCCCTGATGAAATAGAAGAGGGGCTATTAAGAAAATTAGAATGAAAATATTGAGCAAACATATCACAAATAATTGGTCCCTGATCTGAAGACTTGTCTCCAAACTTAAGCATTGCAGGGAAACTGTTGGAATTGTTTTTTGTTTTGACATAAGTCCAGAAAGCTTTTGGATTCTTTTTTATACTCTTTTCAATACAAAATATATAATTGTCATACATTTCACGTTCCTTTTTACCTTACATTACCTTAGCTCTATTTCTTAGCATAACAAATGTATTAAGATCGGATAGATTTCCGTACCTTCTGTACTTTTTATGAATTTTAGTTTTTTCCTTAAGAATTTTAAGTAGTGGAGCTTTATACCAAGGCGGGTATTTTCGGTTATATGATACGAGTTTAGATGGTATATGCTTATCCCGTAAGTCAGTTAAGACCCTATAGAAGAACTCTACTGATTGCGCTAAGGTTCTGGAGTAAAATTCATATGACCACGGTACCTTGTCGATACTCGCGTTTATTAATTCATAGTTCCCAGTATTGAAGAAGAATTTTATATAAGGGCGAGGTGTTAGGTTATAGAGCTCGACAAACGTAGCCGTGATACACAATGATTTATGATGCAGATCTTCGGTAACAAGAGCATTAGTGCAGTGAACAACATCTAATTTGTAATTAGAGAACACTAAATCTAATATTCTGTTGTTTATGTTCATATTGCTACTATATTGTGTCATGTTACAAGTATTTAAGTTGTCTACTAGTTCATATTGATAAGACCCGAGAAGATTATTAGCTTGATAACTTAGACCATCATCTGAGGGCTCCCACAAGATATTAGGCAAGTTGAAATCACCTAAAACAACAAATTTATCAAGTGGGTTGTCAAGAATTATGTTGTTTATTTTTCTAGAGAAGTTCAATATTTGTACGAGCTGAGAGTTGCCCATTCCTTGATCACACATATAAACTACACATACGTGCATTCTGTATGTCGCTTTTGGTTTCCGCGTATGTAAGGTTAACGAAACCCATAGATCCTCAGCGCTCGAACACCACTCGGTGTTGCTTTCCGCGAGCAGTTGCCGACGTACGGCAATTAAGACTCCTCCCCCTCGTGTTTGACCCGTGTGTTTGTAGTCCCTGTCCCGCCTCCACACGAGGTACCTATCGTCAAATAACTCGCTGCTGTTAATTCCCTCAGTTAACCACGTTTCCGTTAGACAAATCAAATCAAACGATTCGAGACATATATTCCTATAAAAAAAGTGTGGTTTTTGTACGTAGTCCCCGTACATTTTGATAATATATTCTAAGCATGGTTACTATAAAAAAGATTTTTGTGTATTCTATACAAAAATATGAATATAAGCTGACAATATGTGTAAAATATACAATTATGGGGTTGACATGTACGAGGAGTAAAAGTAATATTAGAGCTGCAGTGTACGGTAAGATGTAAATAAATAATAGCTATTAGCGCAGCGAGGCGAGGTTGCGCATCGGTACACGGGTACAAAAGGGCAATCGGTGGTAAATTACTAAGCGGTAGTGGATAAGCGAACAGCGAGTCGCGGCGCACGCGCATTGCGCTTGCCTCGAGCCCAGCGCGGGAGATAAAGATTGCGCACACAGACAAACGGCAAATATAAGATATCTGAATGCGAAATAAAGGACAAAGTTGGCAGACACTCTCACATAAAACATGTAATCTTAAGTAATTGAGATTAATAAATATTATAGCCACAATAATGTGGAATACTAGGAATAACATATGTTCTACAATTTTTTTAAATCTAATTCTGATTTTATACATATTATGTGAGAAGAAGGGTTTTTTCGAACAAAAATTTTGCAACCTTTCACCCATGTATATGAAAACCCCTTCTCTTTTGCAGTCGATTTGGTTTTATTAAGCAAAAGTTTGTTTTCAACGGTAAGATGTTCGTTCACATATATCCTGTGATCGCCTCGCATGCCGAGGTCCGCCGGCATTATGACACACTTCCTCGCCGCCGATATAAAGTCGTCTTTAATGTACCTGTTGTGTATGGAAATAAGAATAGTTTTGTTCTGCTTATCATTGCGCATGGGCACGCGCGCGATGTAGTTAATTTGTTCCTTCGGAATTTTAAAGTTGACGTGATCACAAATTTTTGAAAATACCTTAAAGAGATCTTCGGACGTGGATACCGGAACTCCCTTAATTTCTATATTGTTTAAACGGGATCTCTGTTCAAACTCGCGGTTTTGTGCTTCCAACAGTGATATTTTTGACTGCAGCTGAGGAATACCAGCATTGGTTTTTTTCAGTTCATTGACATCCTCACTGATTTTAGTTACTCTGCTTGAAAGAGATTCAACGTTATTTATGCATGAACTCTAAAGAATTCTTCAATTGTGTAAATTCCAGTTGAATGGATTTTATACTTTCAAGCTCCTCTTTAATCATATTAATGCTTTTAACGAGCTCCGGTAGAACAGATATTTTTTCTGTCAACCGCCGCAGTTCCAGAAATATAGTATCCGCATCGACAGGCACGGAAGACTTGGTGGAGACTGGGGACTTATTTTCGCCCGGAGGAAGCGGAGATGGTTCTTTCGATGATGCTAAGATTTTACATAGGCACTTCCAGGCATTCTTCCTGTCTCCTAGTTTCTTATAACCTGCTTCTGTAATTCCAGCACACTGGAAATCAAGGCGACTTTGACACACAGTGCACTGAACTCCATCTTTAAATTCACTATTACAACGCTTACACTTGAACATGTTCAGATCTTTATTCAATTAACCTTACTCTATTAATTTTTTTTTTTTTTTATAAGTTACACAGGACGATACGTGCGCACTCCGCTGTCAATGAACGGCAATTGAATTTGTATTTCTATATATTATTTATTTAATATTTTTTTGTATATATATTTTATACATAACATATTATGTCGCTGGATAAATCGTTCGGCTCGGCAAAGTGTTCAATTTCTTCTGGTACATCCTCTCCGGTCTCAATGAACAGCAGCATAAAAACTTTGGATGAACAACTAAAAGATGTTTTTATTTCTAAGGATAAATTATTGAACATTTGCCATATTAACGCTCAGAGTATTCCTTCTCACCATTCTGAACTTCTCTCTTCTTTTCCTCTTGATACTGTTCATGCTATCTTAGTATCTGAGACCTGGCTGAAGCCGTGTTTAAGCTCAGCATTGTACTCTTTACCTGATTTCGTTCTTGCTAGAAATGATAGGCTGGACAGAAGAGGCGGAGGTGTGGCCATATATATACACAAGTCAATATCATACAAAATTGCTCTCACATCACCTCCTTATTCTGCCACAGCGGAATTTTTGTTTTTGGAGCTCAATATCAAGGGTACAAGGATGCTTCTCGGAGTAGTGTATTGTCCTCCTTCTATCGATTACTTCGTCAATTTAGAAACGGCTCTCGAAAATATAAGTTCCGAGTACACACACTGTATGATTACGGGCGACTTAAATACCGATCTTCTGAAAAACACGTCACGTTCCTTCAAACTTTTAAATATGTTAGAATCTGTCAATTTCTCAACTCTGCCTCTAAGAGCTACTCATCAAAATTTGGACACTGAAGATTCTCTCATCGACCTTATTATCTGTGACTCCCCTGACCGTGTCGCTTTGCACAGCCAATTATCCGCTCCAGGTTTTTCCCGACATGACCTTATCTATGCTTCCTACAAGCTTAAAATTCCCAAATCTAGTCCCTCCTTTCTGTGCTTATGTAATTTTAATAAAATCGATTATGATCGACTAGCGAGTGATGCTGCTAGCATAAACTTCACATCACTGGTGTCAGCTAATACGGTTGACGAAAAGGTTTCTCTACTGAATATGTCAATCATCAACCTATATAACATGCATGCACCTATTCACCAAGTCAAAATTAAACGCTCCCCAGCACCTTGGCTAACGGATGATATACGTAGGGCAATGATTAAACGTAACCGCGCTTTCTCAAGGTTTAAGAACCAACGGTCGGATGAAAATTGGTTGGTGTTTAAAAAAGCTCGTAACAAGTGTAATCAGATGGTACGTACTGCTAAACGCCGACATATTCATAACAATGTCATTAATACTCCTCCTGCGAATGTGTGGAAATTTCTCAACTCTATTGGTGTGGGTAATTCATCTATCCCTGATTGTGATCTTTCAGTTTCTCCTGATGATTTAAATCGTCATTTTGTTTCGTGTAATATAATTGACCCCGCCATACGGGCTGAAACCATTAACAGCTTAGCCTCTATTATTCCTTCTTCACACATTTCAGGTTCACACAGTTCGTTTCGCCCACAAAGGACGACGTGGTGAAGTGCAATGGCCCGTGTGAAAATACGTTTCATAAGAAATGTTTACAAAATTTTAAACAATTTCAAAAGTCTGGCCTCTGTGAAACATGTGTTAAAATTGAGGGAAAGTCTACAAAAGAAGCGTCAAAAATTAATTTGGATTTACAAAGTGCTAGTGGTGAATTAGTTCTTGCTGAAGTCAACAAAAAACTAGAAATAATATACAAAATGCAGAAAACTATTGAAGATTTGACAGAGACAGTAGATTACTATGCTGAACAGCACCATAAAATGATGGAGTTTAAAGAAACTGCTGAAAAAAAGATTAGTGCTCTGGAAAAAAAATCAGTCTACCTGCAAAAAATAAATGAAGCATTAGAGGAAAGATTAACACATTTGGAACTCAAAGGAAATGAGAAAAATGTTGAGATTATTGGATTAGAAAACCAGAAAGAAGAGAACACGAAAGAGTTAGTGAAAATTGTAGCAAAAAAATTAAAATTGGAACCAAAAAATATACAAGATGCCAAGAGGGTAGGTCGAGAAAAACAAGGCGACAGCCGACCTCGGCCGATTGTGGTCTCATTAAACAGCAAAGCTGCCCGCGACGAGTGGATAAAACAGAAAAAAATACTCGTAACTAATAATGATATTTTATCAAACAACAGTGCGAAACGTATTTATATAAACGAAAGTCTTACAAAGCGGATGAGGCAAATTTTCTGGAATACCAAAACTATGTTAAAGGATAAATATAAATTTATATGGGTACAAAATTCGAGAATATTAGTGAAAAAGAATGAGCTTTGCAAAGATATATAGTATCCAAACTGATGCCGATATAAACAAACTTCTCTGTGTTGATAACGAGTAGTAAATGAACCATTAACACCGATGATAGTGCGCGTACATATTACGCGAATACAAATAAAGCTTAAAATTCAAGGATTTACTTTTACCCATTGATAATAATATAGTCTTTAAAAAATATTGTGATGCCAACAAATGGAGCTTGTCTATGCAAAAAACTGCCGATAACTTACAAATAATTCACCTGAACATTCGATCATTAAGAAAAAATTACAATGAGTTATTGGTATTGTTAAATCAATGCAAGTTTAGCATTGATATTATCATACTAAGTGAAATAAACATAAAGCTAGAGGAGTTATCACTATATCGCATAGATAAGTACAGTCAGCATGCGCACACTCGCGAGAGGCGTCGCGGGGGCGGGCTACTTATATACGCGAAGGAACACCTGCAGATGGAATCGATAAATACACAAGGAAAGACAAGACAGTTAATTCAGTGTACATTAAAATATCTCGATAAAAAAATACATATTTTAGCAGTATACAGGCCGCCAAACACAAGCAAATTAATCTTTGTGGACGAAACAAAATCCTTGGTTAAAAAAATTCCAAAGTCTGAGGATGTATTGTTAGCTGGAGATGTGAATATAAACCTATTTGATAAGGATAGAGCTACAGAAAAGTACAAGAATATGTTGTGTGAATTAGGGCTGCGGTGTTTAATAAATGAGTGCACGCGGGAGGAGGTGGTAGCCGGCCAACTGGTGAGCTCGTGCATCGATCACATCTGGCTTCGGGCACGCACCGAGGACACCGTCAACGCGCATATGCTTACTTGTAAGATCTCCGACCACTACCTGGTAGGTGTGACCTTAATGAATGTTCGGTGCGACAACTCACCGGCGCGCAGCACGAACGGAACGGTGAGTGTTTTATGTAATAAATTACTTGCAGATCACTTTAGTAACATTGACTGGAATGGAATTTTAAATATAAATTGTCCTTTACTTATATATGATAGCTTACACTCCACCTTTAACGATATCTACAATAAGTCTAAAATTAATATACAATGTAAGAAAAAAAGGTACACTCAGAACTGGATTAACAATGACATAAAGATGATGATAAAACATAGGGATAAATTATTTAGGAGGTGGAAAGGCAACCCTAGTAATATGAACTATAGACTTGATTATACACGTTATCGAAATATAACTAATAAGGCATTGATTAAGGCTAAAAATAAATATCGGCAAAATCAGTTACACAACTGTGAAGGTGATCTTCGAAAAATCTGGGCAACTATCAATGAATGGATGGGGAATACGGTTAAAAATTTGGATAGCGTAGTAATGCAATATCTGGGTAAAACACAAAGTATTGACAACATATGTATGAATTTTAGTAAAACTTTTGCAAACGAAGTGATAAAAATTAAGCACAGGTGTAATTCAAATTTCTTAGATCGCAGTGGCTACGTAACACAGTCACTGGTATCATTTTATTATCAGAAAACTACAGCAAGTCAAATAGAAAAAATTATAGATAATTTAAATAGTAAAAAATCACCAGGTCTCGACAACATTAGGGTGCAAGACGTAAAGCATTTAAAGAACCACATTAGTCCGGTTCTGGCGAAGTTCGTTAATTATGCATTAAACGAGGTGTGTACCCTGATCTTTTAAAGAAGTCCATTATACGACCTATATACAAGCAAGGTAGTCACACGGATTATACCAATTACCGGCCCATAGCAATTTTATCTGTTGTGAACAAGATAGTGGAAAAGGTTATAGTATCACAAATAAGTAGTTTTCTGGAGAATTACCGCATACTTACAAACGCACAGCACGGGTTTAGAAGGGGGCGGAGTACAGCCAGTGTTTTAAATAAATTTACGGATAGCATCAACGAAAATTTAGACAGTAGAAGGTACGTTATGTGTATCTTTATAGATTTTAAAAAAGCATTTGATACTCTTAATCACGAGCAGCTTCTGGAGGCCATGTATGAGTGTGGGGTGCGTGGGCCGGTAAATAAGTGGTTCAGAGCCTATTTACAAGGAAGGACTCTGTGCACCAAAATAGAAAACAGAATCGGTCGTGAGGAAACAATAAGCTATGGCGTTCCCACCGGATCGGTATACGGTCCGGTGGGATACATCATGCATGTCAATAGCATGGTCAATGTGATAAAACATTGCGAGACATACATGTATGCCGACGATACGTGCATGGTGTATGCGGATAGGGATATAGAAACAATCACCAGACGCATGCAGGAGGACTTCGACAGTGTAGTGAAGTGGTCACATGACAACGGCCTGATCTTTTAAAGAAGTCCATTATACGACCTATATACAAGCAAGG